>OY998241.1:82389631-82494631 GCA_963922005.1 Cornus suecica
CCCCAAGAGGGTGAGGGAGTGGTTGGCTTACCACGTGAGGTTGTTCGGCGACAAGTCACATTTTGTGATACACGACGCTGGGGGAGTGCATTCGGGTGTGATGGAGGTGTTGAGGCCATGGATGGAAAAGGGTTTCGTTACTTTGCACGACATCAGAGACCAAGAGCGATTTGACGGCTACTACCACAATCAGTTCCTTGTGGTGAATGACTGTCTGCATCGTTACCGATTCATGGCCAAATGGATTTTCTTCTTCGACCTTGATGAGTATATTTTTGTTACCCCTAAAAATACTATCAGATCTGTTCTTGATTCGCTCAAGGGCTATACTCAATTCACCATGGAACAGATTTCCATGTCTAACAAGCTCTGCCTCTCCGAAGATACCGGTAAAACTTCCAGGTACCTATCTTTTCTTCTCCTCCTTTTTATATAATTCCCAAGTTTCTCTTCTTTAATATCTAATATATTTTGCAATTTTTGTCGGAGAATTGAGACTTTTAATTTTGTCATGTATATATATTCTTTGCCAACATATATGGCTATAAACACATCAATTTACTTTAAAGATACTCGTCAACTTTTTGTCACATATGGAATAGATTTCTGTGAAAAGTTATGCTTCCAAAACTTTGTGCAATCAAATAATTTTCTTCATCTACAATGTTGTAGGTGTTACTTGTAGTCTGGAGTGAATTAGGGCGTCCAAGTCAAGCATGCCTATATTACCTTGAAATCGACCTGTAGTCAAGCAACTCCTGATATTGCTTAGCGAATTGCGAGCTGTTAAAATCATTAATGGGCACTCATGGGACGGCCTTGTTGCATTTTTTATACACCATGTTTCTAAGTGGAAAGACATTTTACAAGTTTTTATTTACTTTTTTCCGCAAGGCAAGAGACAGACTTGCTATATACAATCCATAATCCTGCAGTCTGAATTTAGATTCTAACTTTGTGTGGACCAACTGCAAGTGACTGGGCTACATACAACTTGTTGCCTTCACACATTGCGGTTCAATGATTGTACTGTTGAATTAGAATTGCTAATTAAGTTGTCATCGGCCACTTGATTCATTGTGGTCATGGAGGCAAAAACTCCTAATTAGAGCACCATAGGTTTTGTGATTTTGAACCTTTTATGAATTTTGGTTTTAGTTGAGAGTAAGAAAAGCATTATTAGTAATCTTCTGGCCTCTATATGTTATTTGATCTTCAATGTCAAAAGTATAGAAGGTACTATTTGATTTTATGAATTAATGAGGTTTTTGGGTTTTCATTAGAGATTCTTGGCAGTTGTTATCGGTCATAATTGATATTGCTATTTGATGGCAGGAAATGGGGATTTGAGAAACTAGTGTACAGGGATGTAAAGAGAGGAATAAGGAGGGACCGCAAGTATGCGGTGCAGCCAAGAAATGTGTTTGCAACAGGGGTACACTTGTCACAAAATGTATTAGGGAAGACAACCCATAAGACGGAGGGCCGCATTAAGTACTTCCATTATCATGGGACACTAGCTGAACGGCGGGAACCTTGTCGGCACCTAGTCAATTCCACGGATATTACGCTTGAAGGAATCCCTTATGTCATGGACACCTCAATGCGGGTTGCCGCTGGATCTGTCAAGAGATTCGAACTTAAAATGATTGGCTCCATATTGTAATCCTTTTCATACATTTTATTTATTTATTACATTTTTCTTTTTATGTAATAGTTTCTCGCACTTGATGATACATGTAGATACAGGTGGTATCTGAGATATAAATAATAGGGTTAACTTTATTTACATCCCCTGAGGTTTGTCCTATCATCATTTTGATTCCCTCAAGTTTGCATATTTTCATTTACATCCCTTTATGGTGTGAAATGTCTAGAATACCCTTATACCAAACATCCCTTAAATCAATTTAATCCCTAAATCAATTTAAACCCTAAACCAAACACCCTCTTAGAATCAATCTAACCCTCAAACCAAATACCCCAACATTTATTCAATTTAAATTTATTTAATTATTTTTCTTTCTCTCCTCTCTATCTCTCGTTTCTCTCTCTCTCTCTCAGACACACCCACACGCACACACACATATATATAGATCTATACATATATATATATATATACACACATATTTTTGACCCATCGGTCAAAAATAGAGGGAGGTGGTGGTGGGAGGGGGTCGGCGCATACGGGGGAGATCTATATATATATATATATATATATATGTGTGTGTATAGATATATGTATAGATCTATATATATATATATATATGTGTGTATATATATATGTATAGATCCATATATATGTGTGTGCGCGTCTGTGCAGAGTGAGTGTGTGTGTGAGAGAGAGATAAATAAATTTTAAATCTTTTTTTAATTTTATATTTATTTTCGAATTTAGTATTTTTTTTAAAATTTAATATATATATTTGAATTTTATATTTATTTTCAAATTTTATAATTTTTTATATTTTTTTCGAATTTTATAATTATTTTCGAAATTTAATATATATTATTAGAATTTTATATGGTTTTTTTTAATTTTATATATTTGTCTTGAATTTAATATGTTTTTAAAAAAAATTCAAAATTTATATATATTTTTTATTTTATATTTATTTTCGATTTTATAATTTTTTTCGAAATTTAATATATATTATTAGAATTTTATATGTTTTTTTTATTTTATATATTTTTTTCAAATTTTTTATGTTTTTTGTGAATTTTATATTTATTTTCGAAATTTAATATGTTTTTTTGAAAAAAAAAATAATTTCGAAATTTATATATTTTTTAATTTTATATTTATTTTCGAATTTATCATATTTTTCAAATTTTAATATATATATTTTCAAACTTTATATATATTTTGAAAATTTAATACAAATTAAATTATTAAATGATGGGAGGGGATCTAATTGATAAAAATATTATCCTTGTTTCCAAACAGAACAAGGATAACAAATTGAGGGTAGTTTAGGGATTTTAAAAAAAATTCAGGTTGATGTCATCGTTCAGGGGGTCTAAGTGATGAGAATATTGAATAATAGGGGATATAAATAAAAATATACAAACCTGAGGAATCAAAGTGAAAATAGAATAAATCTAAGGGGTGTAAATAAAATTATCCCTACAAAATATTAGTACAATATTTTTTTTATTGAACCATTTTCTATTTGATTTTAATGGTTTATTCATTTTTTATGAGTTGGGCAGATATTTTTTGTCGGTGTTAACCCCATTAGGACCCACCGCTGGCGCACTACTCATAGTAACCGGGGTAGTGGATATTTGGGGATGTTGAAATGATACCTACATACCAAGCCCATGTTTGCTATATCATGTAGATATGTTGGCTAATTTAGTTTGATTTTTCCTCATCTTTTCTATTTTATAAAATATGGGTGGGTGGGTGCGGTGAAGGGATTGTTCCCAATTTAGTGTGCATATTTATTATTTAATTTATTTTAATTTAAGTGTGTACTATTCAACTCATTCTAAAATAAGAAAAATCAATGTCACTTTATTTGGTTAATTTATTAATTTACCCTTCAATAATTCAAATTATAAAATATCTAAACTACAAACATCACATTACTTGGTGAGACCAATGGTAAAATTAGTTTTTCATTCATTATCACACCAATAAAATTATTATATAAAAAAGTTAGATTCCCCAAAATAGACACTTAAATTGGGATGGAGGAAGTATCATTCAGAATCAATAAAATACTCTCTTCACTTTAACCTCTTGCCTTAAGCTCCTAGCACTAATTCATCCATCATTTGGTATCAGAGCTTAGATTAGGGCTATGTTTACTCATCTTGAAAATTTTCATCACTGCCTTCACCGTCGGTTCCACTACTGTGATTACCTGATCAGTCTATCCGGTGACATGCAACCATCTCCCTAATTTTGATGAGTCGATCCCTCGATCAACAGGCACCTTCTCCACCCACTCCTCCTGTCGTATCATCCCCGATTCCGCCGGCATCGTTCAGGCCATCTTGAGTAACGAAAGAAGCTGCTCCAGCTTTCTTCTCCAACATACCTATATATATATATATATTAACTATATTTCTTTATATCTCTATGCAAGGCCGTCTCTATGAAACTGGAGGCCTTAGGCAAAAAATATAAAATGTGAAATTGGAGGCCTTAGGCAAAAAATATAAAAGGGACTTTGATATATTATATATTATTTTTAGAAACCATCTTTCTCGCTTCTCGGGATGCAAAATTACTAATCAAATTCTTGTATTCAAGTATAGATAAAAAACAAAATTCAATAGATAATATAATCAATCCATTTAATCTTTCTTGCAACATTGTTAATCTTAGATATGATTTTATCAACTTTAATTTTGAAAAACTTCTTTCTGGTGCAACAACGGATACCGGTATTGCCAATAATATTCGGTAAGCAATGTATGCATTTGGAAAAGAATCTAATTTTTTAATGTAATTTAATATTTCAATTGGATTGTGTGATTCTATTAGTAAAATTTCTTTGAGAACAATATAGTTGTTTGTGACTCTCGATTGATGAATTAAGAGATGATTTATTTATGAGAGTTTTGAGAGAATAAGATTAGATAGATTCATGTGACACAGAGGGAAAAATAAGGCAATAATACTTTGAGAGAGAGAGGAAAATGGAAGAACGTTAATCTGATGAGAATGAGAATGATGGAGAAAATAAAAAGAGAAACCCTAACCGCCCGTGCCTTTTTGTTTGAAGACAAAGTCACTCCCTTAAAGGTTACCCTGGCCAAACTGTACCAGGAGACTAAGGGTAAAGGAATCTACCGGTCACCACCACCCATCAGACAACCGATGGACCAGAGAGATATGTCGAGGCACTATGCCTTCCATGATGAGTACAGGCACCACGCTAACGAGTGCAGAAGCCTCAGAAGACAGGTGGAAGCCATGATAGCAAAAGGAGAGCTGACCGAGTATGTTGCCAAGGAAGGAACCCGATCAGATCAACCATCTCATACACCCGCCAAGGGGGCAATGGGACAGCCCGTAAGAGTCATTCACATGGTTCACGGAGGACCAAGTCGATCAGAAGTAGATGAAGCCCGTATATCTCAAATGCGTCAAGCCCATAAGTTACGAAGGGTTGGGGAAGTTAACAAGTTCCGAAGCCCAAAAGAGGATGCCCGTATAACTTTCTCCTCTGCAGATATGCGGGGCATTCAATCTCCACATGACAATCCCTTGGTTATCTCTCTCATGGTCTCAAACTGCTTGATCAAGAGAGTGATGGTGGACCCAGGAAGCAGCGCCAAGTTTAGATGCAGAAAAATACACAATAATAATTGGGATAAAAAATTCATCCTTCATTCAATCTTTGGCCTTGTATTTATACACAATTCTGGTAAATGGGTCAAGCCCATTTACCTAAGTTTATCAATCCCTTAAATCAGGGGATTTGATAAACATTACCCTTTTTTGGACTCTTTATTCCATAAGCAAGACAACTCCCTGACTTATGGATCACTCATCTTCTAGAGAATTCCATGGGCCAATTTATTATTCGGCTCATCTGTCCTCTGCCCATCAGTCTTCAGCCCATCTATCAACGGCCCATCAGTCCTGTGGCCCATCCTGGTTGGGCCATGCATTATTTTATCTATTACACAGGCCCCTGAGGTTATGGGCTTGAGATTCTCTTTTAAAGCCCATGGCCGAATAATTGGAAATACATATGTATATATATATTAATAATTTTTATGGGAAATGAAAGCAATGAGTTGTCATGCCATCATTAGGCATTAATGACATTTCAAAATAAGGGGTCATTACTTCCTCAAATCTTGTACCATGACGGCTCATCGTGGGTTGCGCGACCTTCGGGCTTCGTGCAATCCTTTGGCATCCTTCTCTCTTTCTATAAAACCCCTCTCAAAGCTATTTCATTTCTTCATTCCTCATTTACAACTATTATTTGCTCTCAACTTCCATCTCTGAAACATGTCTCTCTCTAATTCCTGAAATCTTCTTCATTTGGTCAGTTTCAGATCCTCCAGTAGTACGGAAGTCTGCTTCCACCCGAAGCTTTCCCTGACATGTCACTATTATCTGAGTAAGTCGGGCGGTCTTTTCCTTTTTTCTTTATTTTTCACCTCTGCCCCCCCTTCTGTCTCTTTTACCTTTCTTGGTACAATGTCTGATAGTGACAACACCCGGTCGGTAGAGGAGGTAGTTTTGTCCTCTACCACTGGCTCCGATCCCACCAGTAGTGACAGCCCTTCGTCTACCCATCAAGGGGCCCCAAGACCAGTTCCCCAAAGCACGGATCTTCCGGGTTCGTCAATGAATCCGGAAACACCCATTTCAAGGGGTCCCACTGAATCTGTAGACCCCAAGTCCTCTGAACCATTTGTGGTGGCCCCTCTTAAAAGAGTCCGCCCTGAAGTAGATGTCAAACATCTTCGGGTTGAAACCCAAGTACCTGGGAATCTTGATGTGGACCCTTACCCAGGTTACCTTGATTTTACCAAGAGTTAGGGATTAACATCCGGTAGCATTCTGCTATCGCCAGTTCAGCTTAGGGTTTTAAGGTTTCCCCTTCACCCTTTCTTTCACTATGTGTTCTTCATGCTAGGCTTACATCCCTTTCAACTAAACTCAAACATCCTTAGGATTCTGTCCATGCTCCGTTGTACAATAGGGATCTGGACCTTAACCTAGGTTTAGCCGACCTGCTCCTCTGTTACTTTTTCCAAAATGCCAGAGCGAGTAAGGGTAGATAAAATCTATTTCCCTTCCATGGTCGGAGTATATGCATTGATACCAAAAAATCTGATAAGGGATGGAAAGAGAGAATGGTAGTTGTGAGTGGTAACTGGTCTTACCCATTTTCTCATATATTCCCGATCCCAAGTACGTTCGGTGCCATCCGTCTTCCCATCTACCGCCCCCTTCATAAAGCCTCTTACCTTTGCGAGTACTGTGATCTTCATCGGGGGGATTATGCCTATAAATTTCTGGGTTATGAGAATAGGGACATCCCCCTTTTTTTCATAAAACAACGTATAGGCCTCCTGAAAACCCATATCTGGGGCAAAACCCGATCTGCTACTGACCTGCTGATTTCGGCAAACCTGGAGTCAATTTCTAACTTGGGCGCTGCTGTTGACATGATGGACTTGTCCGACAAGCCTCTTTCTGCCAGATGCCCTCAAGTTCCTGAAGGGGTCACCTTGGTTGATCTTGTACCACTCTCAACAGCACCCTTGACAACTTCGGTACCTCCGCCAGCGCAGAGTCCGGTAGCTCCGCTAGCACAGAATCATGTAGCTCCACCCCAGCCTCCTCTAGTAAATCCTCCAGTTACCAGGACCCGATCCAGTACAGGGGGTGGAATGGCCAACAAGAGGGCCAGAACTCAAGCTGATAATGCTTTTACAAGTGAAACCCCCCAGGCTCCGGAGGCATCCCGTACTTTAATTCCCTGGGAACCGAAGTTCCTTCTACCATATGGGACTCCGGTCTACGCTGATCATATTACCATCACCCAGCTAGAAGCTCTTCGGGCTATGGAAAAAGGGATCTGGACTCCAACTGATAGGGCCGCTCAGTCCAAAATCTCCAGGACTGATCTAGCGAAGAAGACTTCCATAATGGTCATGGAGGTATATACTTGCTCTTCATTTTGTAACTTGGTTCATTACTTATTACCACATTATGCACTAATATATCTTTTCCGTGCAGCTTCTCTATGGGGTCCAGGCCTACAATAACGTTGTGGAGTTTGACATTAAAGAAATGGCGAATATGAAGGCCCAGATCAAACAAAATGATGCCCATCGGGTTTCTCTAGTTAAAGAGGCAGATGGCCTTCGTCAGACCGTCTCAAAGCAGAAAAACCTTCTGGAGACTGGTGAGGTGGAGAAGCGGGCTCTAACGGCTGAAAAACTAGCCTTGGCTGCTGAGCTTGAGGAAGTGAAGACAGCTAACCAGAGGATAGTAGCTGAAAAGGCAGAGTCAGAGAACCTTCTTGCTCTTGAGCGGGCTAAGGTGGAGGTGTGCCACCTGGGATGTCTGGATATGTACAACCGATACTACATTATCTGTGATATCCGATCGGTCAAAGCTTGGCAGGAGAGGCACGAAATGGAGCATATTCCTTTGGAATCTCGGGAGTTCAAAACCGTTGAGGAATTTGATGCCCGCATGGGAGTGTCCCTTCCCTACAAAAACCCTCATGCCTTCGAAAACGAGAAGCGGTTCGCCGCTATTTTGAAGGGAGTAGAATATCATCCCCCTGATCAGTATAATAGGTTTTTAGCTTTATCTGTACTTACCCTTCCCAAAAGGGTATTTTTTGTAATTTCCTTCCTTATTAATGAAAAAAAACTTTTCCCACCTTAGTGTTTATTTTGTTCTTGTTTTCATGTAATATTCAGTCTTCGGGCATATGGCCCCTGATACTTTTTCTTCTTCCTCTGGCTAGTTTTGAAATTCAGCACTTAGGAAATTTTAATTATGAAGCCTTTGGGCGTCTGGCCCCTGAGGCTTGTTCTTTATCTTCTAGTTTAGTTCAAATCAGGTTTGAACCCAAATACTTAGAAAAATTTTAATAAGCATGAAGCCTTCGGGCATTTGGCCCCTGAGGCTTGTCTTTGTTCTCTGGTTAGTTCAAATCAAGTTTGAACTCAACATTTAGGAATATTTTAATTTAGAATTGAGCCTTTGGGCATATGGCCCCTAAGGCTTGTCTTTGTCCTCTGGTTAGTTCAAATCAGGTTTGAACTTAACACTTAGGAATATTTTAATTTAAACATGGAACACTCGCATAAAAATATAATGTATCTTTATTAAAATGAACTTGAGAATCATGAAGCATAGGTGCTGACATTGGGCACATATGTTTTATTATAATCAGAAGAAGATGTCATAAGAGAGACATAACTTTAGTGCTTTAACAAAAGAAACTTCCTAAGGATAATACCTCTTAAGCCGATAAGCGTTCTGAGAGTTGGATTCGATGCGGCCTATTTTGTTCTTTTGTACCCGATAAGCTCCGCGTCCGATGACCTCAACTACTGTGTAAGGTCATCCCCATGTCTCTCGTAATTTGCCTACAATCCCAATCTTTCTTCTAAGTACCATATCGCCTACCTGGAACTCTCTCCTTTTGACTTTCTGATTGAACCGTGCCCTGACTTGTTGCTGATAGGCAGCCAGCCTTATCCCGACAACTTATCTTCTTTCCTCCAGTAGGTCCAAATCATGGGCCAGGTGCTGATTGTTTCGACCCTCCTCCTAGGCTTGACTTCTTAAAGTATGTACTCTTAACTCGATCAGGATAACTGCTTCGGCCCCATAAGCCATGGCGAAAGGGGTCTCTCCAGTTGGTTGCCTCAGAGTAGTCCGATAGGACCATAACACCTCGGGCAATTTCTCCAACCATGCCCCTTTTGCCTCTTCAAGAGTTTTCCTCAGTGTATAAAAAATGGTTCTGTTTGTCCTTTCCGCCTGCCCATTTCCCCGTGGATAGCCGATGAAAGAAGTCTTCTGATTGATCCCATGCTTTGCTAGGAATGCTTGAACCTTCCTGTTATCAAGATTGGTTCCATTATCCATCATTATAGTTCGGGGTAGACCGAATCTACAGATAATGTGGCTCCAGATGAACTTTATAACATGGCTGCTTATTATGGTGGGGTATGCCTCGACCTCCACCCATTTGGTAAAATAGTCTGTAGCTAGAAGAACATGAGTGGTTGACCATATAGCCTGCGGAAGAGGACCCACAATATCCATACCCCATCGGGAAAAGGGGTGAGGGATAATTGTTGGGTTCAGTAACTCCGGAGGTGGATGAATGACATATCCATGAAATTGGCACTTCTTACAGTGTCGGGTATAGACCTCAGCATCTTTTGACAGGTAGGGCCAGAAATATCTCTGGGTGAGAACTTTATGGGCTAAAGACCTTCCTCCGGAATGATTGCCACAGGCTCTTGCATGAATCTCTTCCATGACTGCCGAAGCTTCGGAGGGCGTGAGACATCTCAAGTATGGTCCAGAGAAAGACTTGCGGTATAGTTGGCCATTGTACAGAGCATATATGGCTGCATTCATTCTTATCTTTCGGGCTTCTGATTTTGACTCAGGCAATGCACCAGTCCTCAAATAATCTGCTATAGGGTTCATCCAACTTGGCTCCCATGGAATGACCATTAGTTCTTCGGGGGGCGCCAAGGTTGATCGGACGATGAAGTCTTTTGGTATAGTGCGAGTCATACTTTCTTCTGCTGTGGAGGCCTGGTTAGCTAGACGATCTTCTATAAAATTATCCCCTCTGAGAATCTGTTCAAAGGTTAACTGCTGGAACCCTTTGGCCTTATTTAGAACCAAATTCTTGTACGCTTCCATTTTCGGCTCTCGAGTTTCATACTCCCCATTTAACTGCCGTACGACCAACTGGGAATCACTTCGTACCTCTGTTTTCTGTACTTGAAGGCTTCGGGCCAACCGAATTCCTGCAAGAAGGGCCTCATACTCGGCTTCATTGTTAGAGGTAGGAAACTCCAATCGAACGGACGGTATGATTTTAGTACCATCTGGTGTTACGAGCTTTACACTGATCCCTGCTCCGTTGATGTTTAATGATCCGTCCATGAACATGACCCATAGTCCAGGCTCACTTTCTTTTATGGAGTCTGTAGTTTCTGTTTCCAACAGGAAGTCAGCTACTGCTTGTCCTTTAATGGCCGTTCGGGGGACATAGGTTATGTCAAAAATCCCGAGTTCCATTGCCCATTTGGACACTCTCCCCGATAACTCAGGTTTCGCCATTATGGATCTGATCGGGGTAGCTGTTGGTACTACGATCGGATGTGCTTCAAAATAATGCCGAAGACGTCGCTTAGCATTGATCAGTGATAGTACCAGCTTCTCCTACTTTGAGTAGCGAGTTTCCGCATCAGCAAGGGCTTTGCTGGTGTAGAAAACTAGTGTCTGGTACCCCTTGCCCTCCTTGACCAGAGCGGCGTTGTTAGATGTTGCAGATATGGCCAGATACAGGTGTAGCGGCTCACCAGTTTCTGAGGTTGCCAGTATATGAGGCTTTTCCATGTATCTTTTGAGTTTCTTCAGGGCTTCCGCTTGCTCTGATCCCCAGACTTCTCATTTCGCCGCCTTTATTGCTTGAAAGAACGACTTACACCAATCGGTTAACCGAGAGATGAAACGACTGAGGGCTGCTACTCTTCCAATTAACACCTGGATCTCCTTCCGAGACTTTGGCTCTGCCGATTCCACAAGAGCTTTGACTTGTGCCGGGCTAGCTTGTATTCCTGTCCGATCAACTATGTGCCCTAAAAACTGACCTGAGGACACCCTGAAGGAACATTTGGATGGGTTGAGCTTCATTTTGTACTTTCTGAGGGTGTTGAACACCTGCTGCAGATCGGTCAGGTGATCACTTTTTACCTTGCTCTTGACCACCGTGTCATCAATGTAGGTTTCTATGGTAGATCCCATCATGCCCTGGAAGACTTTGTTGACCAATCTTTGAAAAGTTGCACCTGTATTCTTTAGTTCGAAAGGCATAACTGTGTAACAATATGTACCTGATTCAGTGATGAAGGCAGTCTTTTCCTCGTCATCTGGGTTTATTAGTATCTGGTTATACCCAGAGTACGCATCCAAAAAACTTAATCATTCGAATCATGTGTTGGCATTTACCATCTGATCGATCTTTGGTAAGGGGAAACAGTCCTTCGGGCATGCTTTGTTTAGATTGGTGAAGTCCACGCACACCCTCCATTTCCCATTCTTCTTCTGAACCACGACCACGTTAGCCAACCAGGAAGGATACTGCACCTCCTTAATGGATCTTGCTTGGAGGAGCCGATCAACCTCCTCAGCTATGATCTGGTTTCTGTGAGCCCCCATCCGCCTTTGCTTATGTCTGACATGCCTTGTGTTGGGATCTACATTGAGGGAATTTCGTGCTATTGAAGGATCGATGCCAGTCATATCTATATGACCCCAGACAAATACATCGACGTTGGAGCGCAATAGGTCCTCCATTTTTTCCTGTTCCTGAACGCTGAGGTCGGAACCGATATAAGTCAATATTTCAGGATGATTAGGGTAAATCCGAACCTCAAGCAAAGGTTCAACTGCTATTGATGACCCCGTACCCTCTTCCTGTAATTGCTATTGATCATCGGGCACCGCTTTGGGTCGTGATTCCCGTTCTAGTTTAATCCTCTTCCTTAGACCTTTCATAGTGACAGCGTAATATTCCTTCGTTGCTACCTGATCGCCCCTGATGTCAATCACATCAACTCTGTTCGGGTCAATACACCGCATGACTTGATGCATGGTTTAAGGGACTCCGTGCATCCGATGGATCCAACCCTTTCCCATAAGGAGATTATAGGAAGGTTTGACATCCACTATCACAAAAGTTTCTTGGAGCGTGCGTCTTGTTGCTGTCACTGGTAGTTGGATCTCTCCCACTGGTTCCATTCTTCTGCCATCAAATCCGGCTATCGGGATTCTGGAAGGGACTATCTCCTGAGGGTTGATCTCTAACTTCTCAAAGGCCCACTTGGTGATAATGTTGACACTGCTTCCTGGGTCCACCATCACTCTCTTAACCAAGGGATCTTCATGTGGAAATTAAATGCCCCGCATATCTGTAGAGGAGAAATTTATACGGGCATCCTCTTTCAGGCTTCGGAACTCGCTGACTTCCCCAACCCTTCGCAGCTTCTGGGCTTGACGCATTTGAGATCTACGGGCTTCCTCTACTTCTGATCAAATTGGTCCTCCGTGAACCATGTGAATGACTCTTATGGACTGTCCCATTGCCCCATTGGCGGGTGTATGAGATGGTTAATCTGATCGGGTTCATTCCTTGGCAACATACTCGGTCAGCTCTCCTTTTGCTATCATGGCTTCCACCTGTCTCCCGAGGCTTCTGCACTCATTGGCATGGTGCCCATACTCACCATGGAAGGTACAGTGCCTCGACATATCTCTCTGGTCCATCAGTTGTCTGATGGGTGGTGGTGACCGGTAGATTCCTTTACCCTTAATCTCATGGTACAGTTTAGCCAGGGTAACCTTTAAGGGAGTGACTTTGTCTTCAAACCTATGGCGTTTCTCTGGGACTGGGGAGGGTGCAGAAGGAGCGCTCGGTCGCTTTCGGTTTGGCACTCGATCCTTTATCCTAGAAGGTTCTGTTGTCCTTCCCTCTACGCTTGCAAATGTTGTCCTTCTCTGGCGTATGGTCAACTCCTCTTCTATTTATAGATGCCCTTGTGCCCTCGAATTGAGCTCCCCGATATCTGCTGGTGTCCTTTTGACCAAGGACTGATGGAACTTGGTTCCAGGGATCAGGGTCATTCTGAAGGCCTCGACAGCCGAATGTTGGTCACAATTGTCAATTGAGGACATCTCGACATTGAATCTCGAGACAAAACTTTTAAGGGACTCGCCTTTATCCTGGATCATGGTGAATAGACTTGAGATGGTCTTCTTTTTCCTTTTGCTACCGAAGTACTGGGCAATGAATAATTCACAGAGTTTGAGCCAGCTTCCAATGGATCGGGGTAGCTGCTTTCTGAACCAGAGTAGGGCTACTTCGGTTAGGCTGGTTGGGAAGACTTTGCAGAGTAAAGCTTTGTTTTCATTGTAGACATTCTTCTTTGTATGTACGTGGTAGATGTGCTCCGTTAGATCCTTTGTACCATTAAACAGGGTGAACTTCGGTAGTCTGAACCTTTTTGGGTAGGGCACACTTCTGATCGCCACGGTGAACGGAGTCTGCACGACATCGATGGATGCCTCGGAGGCCAGATTGATAGGGGTCTGGACCTTCAGATCCTTCAGCACCTCCCTCTGGAATCTGGTCATAATTTCCTCCAACTTCCTCATGGTCAAAATCTCCTCGGGATTGCACCCCCAAGCACCTGTAGGGATGATTCCGCATGTTCCTCCCGATCATTGTTGGATTTTACTTGGTGATTGTCCCTTTCTGATCGGTGGCCTATGGACCGCTCCTGTTGGCTGGACTGTTCATCGTTCTGGACCTCTTACGGGTTCTGAAGTTGGGCCAGTTTTACAACTAATTCCACATTCTGCCTCTCCAATTCGGCGGTCCTTTCCTCCAGGGCTCGCCTAATCGGATCCTCTACCTATTGGCCTCCGTTCGGAGGTAAGTCAGTTTGGTGTGAACGGGTGATTACTGCCATTGACGGTATGAATCTCAATTTTTTCGTAGAGAATGGGAAGCTTATTGAAAAAGATTTCAATAATGGGGCTTCCCACATACGGCGCCAATTGTGTAGATGTAGAAAAATACACAATAATAATTGGGATAAAAAATTTATCATTTATTCAATCTTTGGCATTGTATTTATACACAATTCTGGTAAATGGGTCAAGCCCATTTACCCAAGTTTATCAATCCCTTAAATCAGGGGATTTGATAAACACTACCCTTTTTTGGACTCTTTATTCCATAAGCAGGACAACTCCTTGACTTATGGATCACTCATCTTCTAGATAATTCCATGGGCCAATTTATTATTCATCTCATCCGTCTTCGGCCCATCTGTCCTCTGCCCATTAGTCTTCAACCCATCTATCAACGGCCCATCAGTCCTGTGGCCCATCCTGGTTAGGCCATGCATTATTTTGTCTATTATAGATGAGAGTGAGAATGATGGAGAAAATAAAAATAGAAACCCTAGCCGCCCGTGCCTTTTCGTTTTTCCCAAAAGTTTTAAATATAAAATCATTTTGTAAAATATGTGTACTAAAAATCTAATTTATATGGAAACCCATTCTATTTAGGTTCATTCCAATTTTTTTTATTTTACAACACTATAAGAAGATCCATTCTAAAAATTTATTTTTTACAACATTATAAGAAGGCACATTCTAAAAGTTTATTTTTTACAACATTATAAGGAGACCCATTCTAAAATTTTAATTTTACAACATTATATGAAGGCTTATTTTAAAAATAAAATATATATAATATATTAAAAAATATGTATATATATATAAGGCCCCCAAAATTTTGGGGCCTTCCTCTCGGGCGGGGCCTTAGGCGGTCACCTAAATCGTGTTACTATCAAGACGGCCCTATCTCTACGTATATATCTATGGTGAGTAGAGAGTGATTGTGAGAGAGAATAAACGATTAAAGGAAAAAAAATCTCAAAGGTGAGCAGAGGGACGGTGGAGTTGTTGAGGGAATAATTGAGAGAAAGTCCTGGTGAGAGTAGTAATTAAGGGGGTAAGGTGAGAATTTTTTTTTTCCCCGACTACAATGAAAATACAAGACTCAAGACCCAAAGGAGCTAACAACAAATTTAGGCTCCAAGGCTGAAGAGAGCCAAGAGGCCCACACTAACTAATGAAAGTTGGACACTTTCCTTCTCGTAACCCATTTTCTAATCATATGGGTAATGTGATTACAACTTATGTGTACCCAACTCAACAAAAATGTTGAAAGGGAAGATAAGAGGTATCTCACATCATCAAGAATGATGGCAGCGTGATCATCACCAGGTTTGAGATTCATCACAGAACTGCAATCTCCTTCAATAGTCACATTTTGATAACCCCATTGAACAAGAATTTTCAAGCTTTCTTCCAAAACAAAAGCCTCATCTGATTCAGCACTGAAAACACAAGGGATAAACCAAGAAACAACTTTAATCGACGCAATTCTACCAATCTGATGATCATTTTGCCCTCCTCCAGTTCCAGTCTTCAACGGAGAGGATTATGATTTCTGGAACATAAAAATCAAAACAATTTTTTGAGCATTTGATTTGTGGGAAGTGTTGACATAGGAGTTCCCGCAACTCCTGATTCAACACAATAATTAGTAGAATTTGCAGAAAGAACTCCTACCGTAACATCTCCACCAGAAAGTTCTCCATGTCTATGGACAAACTTGATGAAAAAATGGCACAAAAAGGATGTTAATGCACTAGCAAAAAATCATCAAGATGATTCCATTTTTCCAAGAATTATGAATTCCTCCTTGACAAAGCAAAGCGTGGGATATCCTGAAAGACAAATTTCAGGGCACCGTCAAAGTTCGGGCCATCAAACTTCATACTCTAAGAAGAGATTTAAAAAATCTATGAATGAAAGAAGGATAAAACATAAAATATTTCTCTTCAAGAGTTATAAAAGTGGTAAATCAAATCAAGACATATGGTGGAGACATGGATGATTAAAGAGTAATAGAAAAACTCTTAATTTCTCTCACTTAAAAATTTGATTATGTGGTGAGCGTCATCAAAGAATCCAAAGACCTTGCTGAACTCTTTGTCCCCGAACTTGTGGGTTCTCTACAAGCTCATGAACAAGGACTATCCCGAAGAACTGAAAAAATTGAAGCTGCTGAAGGTGCCTTCCAGTCAAGGCACAAAAGTAGATTCTCTATAACACCCCGCGTTCTTTTTTTATTTCTAATTTTCAATTTGTTGATCGGTCCAAATTGTGTATAGCCTTTTCCTTTGAAGTAATGGAGTCCAACAATTGAAAGGTACGGGTCAAAGAAGTAGTGAACTGAGGAATTCTAGGGAGTATCTCACCAATGGTGGCTCTGAGATCGATTGAAATACTGCGGTAAGAGTGAACTGAAATGTAAGGATGCCTTGAACTCATTAACCATTTCAGGTTAAGATCTGCTATTAGAGTTAAGAAGTTGAAGTAACTGAGCCTTGAGAGAAGTTTTCATGGTAAGATCAGAGTCAGTAGTTGACTCAAGAATGAGTCCTTCGTTTGAAACCTCAGCCAACAATGACCTAAACAGGTCATCATAGCTACTAGCAGAGAATCCTAGGCTAGCTAAGGCTTCAGAAGCTTGTGCAATGTGGGAACTGGATTGCTGATTTGATGAAGTAAAGAATGTTGTTGGATAAGTTATTGTTGCTGGAGGGACATCTTGCTGATGACTAGTGATTGTTTGAGGAGAAAATGGATGTGCCACTTGAGGAGCTTGTGCTTGAATTGATGGTTGTTGATCTGTTGATGGATTGACTGATGGTATTGCTAATGAAGGAATGGTGGTTTCATGAAGAGAAGGCAATGGAACATCAGTCGCTTCTGGGGCGGAGGAACTTGTATCCTTGAAAGGACTCTTTGACTTATTTACTGGAGATGATTCCATTGGTTCAGGTTTTGGTTTAGAAGTGTCATGTTGATTAATACAAGAGCAAATGGTAAGTCTTTAGAATAAAAATCGGTAGTAATCTCTTCAAAAGAATTGCTTACTTGGGCATTTCGAGTCAAATTATCTTCATCATCCGAGGACCCTAAGAGCATCCACCCTATGACCTTAGTAATACTTCACTGCTCCCATAGGGCCCAAAGCCGTTGATTTCTTTCTCTTTGCCTAAATTAAAACAAGATTAAATTGAAGGGAAATAAAAGATATGTTAAGTATGAATGTTACATACCTTGGGTTTGGGTTTTGGAGCAGTTTTTTGAGGAACAACATCTTGAAGAATAACTTCTAGTGCAGTGGCTTGTGCATCGACAACTTAATCATTTTAGTAAAGTCAGTAATGTGGTATGACTAAAAAAATCAAGCATGCCATAAAACTTGGTTTTATACTTTTTTTGGCCCGAGATCTGGTTCAATTAACTGGTGTTAATGGGATTGTAGAAGAAAGAGTAGTTTGAGATTGAGTCGATGAATTGGGACCAATTTGCTGAGGTACTTGTAACTGTTAAAACAGAACCAGTTAAGATCATAAAAATTCTGAAAATAATCAAAACAGAGAAAACTCTCCAAGATAACGAGGTAAGGGAATCAATTGAGCCAGACCAAATTGCCGAGCGAATTGAGAATGGTTATAGTGTTCAATTCCCACTCGGCAGTAGTTGGTGTTGTGTTTGGAAATGCCATAATGTAAGTCCTTCCCAAGGAAGCAAGAGGCCCAACATGCATAAAATTCTTATTTCTCTTGATCTGATGAGGATTCGGTTGGTGGAAAGAGCCAGACAGGAGCATTTTTGCAATTGAGGAAGGGAATAAACTGTAAAAAATATCTATTTTTGCATTTGGTGGTGATGAAATTGAGATATTCATAAACATAGCGAGCAAGGGTTGGTATTTGTGCATAAGTGAAAGAAATAAGAGGGTCTCTGGCCGAAGGCCGAATAGATGGAACAAATTCTAGAAAATACAGTTGAAACCACATTTAAAGAAGCCATAATGGGCCTCATGTACAAGTAAAATTGTTGTGGAGAATGTCATACATACCTCGGTAAAGGTGGGCTAGTAACAAAGGTGCCGAGGCATAAGATCAGCCAACAACTAAACCCTTGGTAAGGGGTATGAGCTCTTTGGTCACTTGTAAAGCTCGCACGCAGAATAAACATTTGTTGAGCCGACACAACAGGAAAGCCACATGCTCATCATCATCAACTAGTTCCCCTTCATATTTCATTTTTGTTGTGATATAGGAAAGCGATTTTAGGGGTTTCCATAAGGCAATTGAATTCTTCTCCAGTAGTCTTCAAGCCAGTAAGGAAGCAAATGTCCCTCATGGTGGGTTTCATCATTCCACAATCAAAATGGAACGAATTCGTAGTATGAGACCAAAAATGAGGGACCACGCAAAAGAGGGCTCTATCGTGAATCGACTAAGGAGAATAGCATCATGGATCCCTTGTTGTTTCCATATGGCCGATTTTACAGATGTCATCCGATTAACCCAAGTAATCCAATCGGCTGATGGGGGATGCCAATTTCGCATATTGACAGGTATTTTGGTATTGTTTTGAAGATGAGTTAGGGCATGAATAAGAGGAAAGCGTGATTCGGCCAAGGGGTAATTAGGAGCCAATTCGTTTGGAGGAGTTTGGGCAAAAGCTGAACCTAATCCAAATGAGCCAGAAGGTAGACTGATCATATGATCTAGATAAAGTCGATCATGAGGCAATGAGTTGATGAGTTGGTGGATGTGAGCCACATTCGAATTGGTATCAGAAATTGGGGATTCTAATGGAAGTTCGGTTTTATCGATTTTGGGAGCCACGACTAGAGAATTTGAAGATTAGATGTGCGGAACTGAGAAGCTAAGGTTCCTTTAAAAGATGAGAAGGAGAAGAGTTTCTGAAGTTGGAGTTTTCTCTTTGAAGAATGTGGAGTTCCTGTAAATTCCCCAAGTCTCCTCTGTATTTTTAATTCCATACAAGACCCGATATTGTATACGCAGTTAGAATGCTTAGTAGGTTTACTAGCAACCTCGATATTGAACACCGGAATGCAATTACTATAGTGTTCAAATACCTAATGGGAACAAAAGACTATGGCTACAATATCTTAAAAATACAGAGGAGACTTGGGGAATTAAAAATATATTACTACAATATATTTCCTCCTTTATATATATATATTATTATGATATTCTCTTACCTTTAGTGAAACCTGATTGGGTTACGTTTGTTACAAAAACAAATACAGTGTTCTGGGTTGTGGTGATAGTGCAACGTAAACCACAACATCGACTCCTTGTCTCCTGTGAGTGAATTTCTCTCAACCCTTGTTGCATCAGTTCAGGGAAGAAATTTCGCTTAAAAGAAAGCGTAATCATTATGTTCCTAGAGATTTTCATCCTTTCAATAACAGTGGGTTCCAAAATCTAATTGCAATATTGTGGCAGAGGTGTGCAGATACAGAGTCCTTCATTATTATTGCAATGACTGACTTCCCAATTGTTACGATTATGTGATATTACATAGTGTTGCAGTAATAAAGTTCGTGCAGTGGGCGTGTTGTTAGGGTTATAAACGAACCAAGCACTCGACAAGTAGCTCGAGATTGGCTCGATAATAACTCGGCCTGCGTTTGTTTATTTAGTAAGTGAACCAAGCTCAAACAAGCTTTTTAGACTCGATTCGTAAATGAACCAAGCTCAAACAAGTGTGAGCTCGGCTCAAAAATGTTCGCGAACAAATCTCGTGAACATGTTCGCGAACAAAGCTTGTGAACATGTTCATGAATGTGTTCGCAAACACGTTCGTGAACAAAGCTCGCTAAAAACTTGATTATATATATTTATATATATATATATATATATATATATATATATATTTTGTGAAACGAATATATATGTATATATTGTATTGTGTATATAATACTACTTTTAAAATAATTTTACTAATTAGTTTTTAAATTTTAAATATATGACAAAATTTGAAAAGACCCACTACTAGTAAATTACAAGATAATGTTGTACAAAAAGATGGATAGAGAAGAAAACTTGAAGCAAATTACTCGCCTCACATGCATCCATAAGTATCCAAGAGAAATGGGTATAGAATTATATGGTATGGTTTAATCTCTATTTCACATAAATAGTTGCATACTTGTCCCTATAAAGAGGTGGTGTGTTTTGTTGAAAAGTTTGTCCCATATCGCTTGTGTAGTGAAAGTTAGGGATATGTTATGCATATAAATATATTATTCTCTTTAGAAACTGAAGTGCTTGAGTGTTTTCTATAAATTATTGTCAACTGTCAAGTATTAATGGCATTATTTATAATTAAATTAGTTCAAAAAATTTCAATCATTCATTTTAATTGTGAATGACATCAAGCAAATGTGTCTTGTCAAGCCGATAGTCAAGCGGCTTGTCGAGCTAATAGTCAAGCGGCTTGTCGAGATGCTCGAGCTCGAGCTCCGTTTTTCAAAACTTAATCGAGCTCGAGCTCTATTCTGAGGGAGCCGAGCCGAGCTCGAACACTTAAAAGCTCGGCTCGGCTCGACTCATTTACAGTCCTACGTGTTGCGGTGAAATTGCATTATATCATGATTATTATCCAACAATTTTTAAGCGAAATTATATAATAGAAGTTAATGCCATGGATGTTCCAACAAATGCGATGCTTTCTTTCCAAGTAATGAACCAGAATTTTGCCCATCTCAATCGGTTTGATGGAACAAATTTCACCCGTTGGAAAGAGAAGGTTCGTTCTTTTTGAAGACCCTGAAACTTGCGTACATTCTGGATGATGATTTAGAAGTTATTCATGAACCAATAAGTGAAGAATCCAAGGAATCCAATTCCCACAACATTATATATATATATATACATCTTTATCAAGGGAGGTTTTAGAAACCAACATTGATGTCCTTATCAGAGTTATCATCTGTAAATTGTAATGAATGTTGGCTTCTGTTCCAATACAAATCACTTGCAAGCATTCTTCAGAAACTGTTCAAACCTAAACCCCAATAAAAATTTTGAATCAAAATCATAAAAACTAACAATAGAGACAAGTTTAGGCATTAGGGTTTCATTCTAATTCAGCACTAAATTGAACAATTAAAAGAAAACGAAAACCTAAGATATTCCTCAGAAATGGCTTTCGGGAGAACATCATTAAAGCGCATGAGGTGTTAGAAATCGATGAACATGGTTTTCAATTCGTTGGGCTTCATGGCTTATCTCCGATTCGTAAAAGGTCACTCAAATTCTGATCCAATCTAAAGCCGATCGATCGATATATGAATAATATATACATACACTCACACACAACATACACAAATATATATATATATATATACACACACACAAATGATCTCTTGCTTCATAAAAGTAAGAAATTCATACTCACTTTTCACATTGAGAGTTAAATATGATTGACACAAATAAAGGAGTTACCATTTAAAATTTATGAGCCCGACTTTTATCCGTAAAACACTCATGTAAAAATGTTCCAAGTAAAAGTTTAGTTCAAGAAAAATATAATAATAATAATAAAACTCAACTTAAGACGAGTAGGAAGCACCCTTCCATGTCAAGTGATTAAAGAAATCACAATGATGTCCCTAAATTCAATTTGTTTTAAAGATTTATCGAGATTAAACTCAAACATTAAGTTTCCAAGTCTTGGTCTGGATACCGTACATCTACCAATACTACCACCCAAATACCAAGATTCATTGCATGATGGCACCAATCGAGGTTTCCCGGAAATATTGATACAGGTCGAAATGAAAGACCTAGAATCCAATGCAGCGATTAGTTCAAGCTAAACAGGGTTCAAATTAGGTGTCATCTTTCCCGCCAGCGCAGGCCTTAAAAAACACCACTCAAGCAAATCCAACATCCTACAACCACCAAATCTCATAATCTACCATCCTCAGTAGTAATACCTGCTCCGGTCCCGATCACGGACCCTGTCCCGGCCATATTCTCTGTCTCGGTCATAGTCATAACCTCGGTCTCTATCTCGTCCCCTGTCCCTCTCTCGACTTCTGCTCCGGGGCCTTCCTCTATCATCTCGTTCTCTATTCTTGCTTATTTCCCTCTCATCTTGCTCTCTTCCTCTGTCTCTGCTTCTTTCTCTTCCATCTCTGTCACTCATACCTGCAAATAATAGCATTAGTGAACCAAGGAATACAAACTGCAAATAATACCATTTGTGAACCAAATAAAACAAACTTCCACAATATGGAAGAGTTCGTTCAATATTACCTAGTTCCTCAACCTCCCATCCTGCACGCCCAGCACCAGGAAGAACATGCTTAGCTTCAGCCTGCTGCATTTTTGCACGAAACTTCTTCTTCAGATTGCCAAACTCATCATACAATTCACCATCATCCTGAGATTTAATCAGAAATCCTTTCACAACTGTAATTTAGTATACAACTTCACGTATTGCTAGTTTTCTCTATTACCTCTTCGGCCTCCCGTCGTCGTCGTCTAGTTTCTTCTATTTCCTCTTCATCGAGTTCTTTGTAACCACCACCACGTCCTCCTCTATGTAACCAAGAAAATATATATTATAAACATAAGGCCAGCTGTCTCTAAGCATTAACAACAATATGTTTGAGACCACACATTAAACTGAATCTCAAACCAGAAAACACAAAATAAAATGTACAGGTATCAAATTAGACATGTGAACTGAAAATTGTTATATCATCAAAAATTTAGATGTGCACACGTAATTTAATTATTAAGAAGGAACGAAAATGAAAGAATCACTTGCCCAAAAAAATAACTCTTGACAGGGCCGGAGCCAGGAATTTGAAGTTAGAGGGGAGGGGGGGACTATTAAATTTTTTATTTATATAAATATAATTTAAATAAAAAATATTATAAAATAATTATATGTATTATAAATTTGCTAACTAGCTAAGCGTTGATCAATTTTATTTTTTTTTATGTAAAAAGAATATTATTAGCCTCTATCTAATCATTACAAGAAAAGAAAAATCAAAAATCAACCATCAATTTTAATTGAAAAATGTTAAACATGTTGAAGCTAATTCCGTTATATAATCATAAATGATATGCATGAATATATGACCCAAGATGTGACCAACCAAAGTAAAAAGTACGAATTTTTTTTGGTCAATAAAAATCGAAGGGATATCAAAATTGGAATTCAATTCATTAACGAGACTAGAATGGAAGTAATTTAATAACAAAAACCTTACCATATTTTAATTTGTGATGTAATCTTAGTATTATTATTATTATTATTTTAATTAGGGTTACAAAAATACATTTTTTTTTCTTTATAAATAACTGGGCTAAAAACTTTATTGGGCTGTATAAATTTTATTTGGGGAGGCCAAGTATACCTACAACTATTTTTAGAGGCAATATCAAAAGAGAAGGATGTCAATCAGACATCTAATTGTGAAGCAGTTCCAAGGAACAAATTGCCAAAAGTTTTATCCATATGTAAGTTCTAATACAATTTTAAACAAACAAAACCAACAAAAGAAAACATAAAATATAACTCAAAAAACAAAATTGAGATTTATAAATTTTATTCCAAAAAAGAAAAAGGCTAAAAGTTGCATTAACCCTGCTTGAACTACCAAATTTTGGCAAAATGCTCCCTAACTATCACCTCAACAGGTGGCATGACCGTAGGCTTGGTGATGCAGTCTGCCACTTTTTTATTGAGCAAGGGTGTATTTAACTCCAGATGGACTCAATCCCTAGGATTTTTGTTGTGTTTGATGCTATAAATGCCCTAGAAGAGAGCAAATACAAATTACCGTCGCACTTGGAATCAAAAGATAGACTACTAATGCATATACGATTTGGGTTGAACTAACACCAAACCCAGAAAACAAAAAACAAACAATTTTTAATTTTATCATGAATGAAAACACAACAAAATAAATGCAAACGTTATCTAAAAAACAGAAAACTCAAACCATATTAATGAGAGATAGGTACGTATTAATGCAACCATAGGACAATATTGAGAGTTTAATGCAAATGAGAGTTTACATGGAAAAAATAAAGAATACCTAACACCACCCTCATTGTGGCCAGGTTTATTGGTGTTGCATATGTTGCATTTTGTCCGCTTTGCCCAGTTGATGTTGGCACACCTATAGCAACAAAATACAAGTATAATGACAAAGCAACAGTGACATATGCAAACTAAACTGGTTTTCTATCTCCCCAATTCTTTTTAAAATCCACAGGGAAAGGTAAATCATGTTAAATCAACAGACACAAAATTAAATACCATATCCTTGTCAAACATAACTAGAAATGCAGAGACATCTGTTATAAATTAATTTTCACGAAGCAAAACAGTATAACAGGTTGGAAAACTAAAAAAATCTCTTATATAATGTTTTAATGTAAAGATAACCACACCAAACATATATCCTACCAAAGCATAAAATGCCAAAATGTCAGTTGTAAAGCAAGCATGACATATAGGTAATGAACTTTGGCCCTACCTGGAATTGACATACCAATTTAACATACCAAGGTAGATTTAGAACAAAATGGTTCCCTCTGTAACCTTGTAACAAGTAGTATCTTCAAAAGGAGAAGAGAAAAAAAATAAAAATAAAACAATGTGCGTCTCAAGAAGGCATAAAAATGATTATACACACACACGCAGAGAGAGTTATCTACATATACAAGATATCGAAGACAACATGATGATAACCATGTTTCCAAGATTTATATAGCAAGTACAGTACATATTAGATAGCAACTGGGACAGCTCTAATTTACACACATAAATTACTAGAATGATACTGATAAAAAATAAAATAAAAAAAATAATAATAGTAATAGAATGGCTTGCACTATGAATTCCTGAACTCCACATGCGTATAAGATAAAATAGATTCATCAACTATGTGTATCTTGTGAGTAAAGTCTCATATGATCACCATTGAACAAACCATGTTAAGATCCAGGTCAATATCAACTGAGCCTACCCGAGTATAAAATTCAAGCTCAAGCCAAGGCAAATACCCATCACCCTAAAACCATAAACCACACGGGTGGTTCATTGTAAGAATAACATGGACTTAGCATTGACCGGGATACATTTTTACCAGTCTTGTTCGATAGATCAACTTTTCATAAGAGTAAAATTTCAACATCGAGCCTCACAACTCACAGAATGCCATGGTATTAATAAAACTTGAAGTGTGTAATGTGGGTAATCTGCCTCTCAAGTATCAACAACTAAACCATGTATCAGAGAACTAAACTATGAGGAATTAAGGTCTCACTTCCCAACAACTACTAATCTAGGTAAGATATCTTGATCATACTTCGTTTGAGCAAATAGTTCACAAGCCAGTGACTCCCTACATAAAAGGGGCAAAATTCTTCTAACAAAAAGCCTGCAACCTCTAGGCTTCAACCCCCTGATATTTTGAGGAGTGGCAGAAAACTCTAATTTTACATTTATAAATAGGGAATCAGAAGTAGAAAACCACAAAAAAGAAACATGGAAATTACTTTTACCTAAAGGGGACTAAATTCGAAGCCTAAAAATCTGTCACAGATCTTACGCCGTATAAGATTGCAGACATAAGTAGAGCTAGCCAGGTCTGCCCCAAGCAATTGTAGCTTGGCATTATTAAATATCAGTCTTCACAACTCAAGGCACTCTCACACACAAGAATACTTCAGGCAGTCACAAGTCAAAAAGATAGTTCAGACACCACAGTTCACCAAATTCCACTCAGAGAAGAGATCGAAACACAGTAACAATCTTTACCCACTTAATGGAGAATTAAACAGTGCAAATATAACCTTATTAGATCATTGTCATCAGAAGATAGCATGGGAAAGAAAACAACAGATATTGAGAGAGATATATCCGCATAAAAGTAATTGCCTTACATTGGACAAGACCAATCATTTGGACCAAACAGTCCTGTAGGACCACCACCTGGACCACCACCTGAACGACCATGGCCTCCTGAATCAGGGCCACTGCGGCCTCTCCCTCGACCACCACTCCCTGCACCACTTCCAGAGGCACCTGCTGGTCGAGCAGTTCCACAACGGTTGCACACTCCACGAAATGCAAAGTTCACATTGGAACAACTGCTAGCAAGATAGGGCATAAGTAGCCATTTACAAATAACTATAATGTAAAAGACACCAGATCAACAAGGGGTACAAAAGAGCTGCTCACCAATATCACATCACAGACCTTGTATTTGAACACAACCAGTCTCCCTCTTGTTGCCATGTCTTCCCTGAAGCATCTCCCCTACCTCTTCCACCACTTCCATTCATATCCTCTGAAGTTTCGTCCAGCCCACAAAAATCAGCACCCACACCTTGATCTCCAACGTGGTTCCCAGAGTTATACAACTGATCATCTTTGCTCTTTGACTCTGCTATAAAAACTTCAATTATTGTTCCATGAAAATCCTTGTTGTTGAACCATTCAACGGCAGCAACTGCAGCATGTGGATCTTCATATGTCACTGTGGCATCTCCCTTTGGCTCATTCGTGACCTTGTCTCGGTATAACCATACCTTTGGTCGACCAGTTCGTTTGTCTTTCTAAGAAGTAAATGAACAAATGTTATCAGGAACTAGTGTATGTAATATAAATCAAAGCTAATCATAGCGAAGGGCAGTAAAACAAAAATGTAACCTCAAATAGGTATCTGTTCAGAATCATACCTTTAGCAACCCAATTGTGCCGAAATATTCTGCTAACATACTTTCGTCAGTCCCAGGAGGCAAGTTACATACATAGATCGATCCATTTGAAGGCGCTCCTTTTCCTAAATAGCTAGCCATTGTGGTCCAATTTCATGAAATCAAAGCAAATAAAACGGCACCAACCTACAAAACTCGTAATTATGTAGCTTACATATATAAGTAGAAGCTTTTGTAATACAAGATCTTAGTTAACTAGAAGAAAAAAATAAATAGTACATTATATGGTTTATAGATTGTAACGGCAATAAAGAACCTAGAAAATACACAAATATATGGTAGTGCTGGGATCTTGAGTCTATTGTTAAAGACAGTAAATTAGTTCATAGTTTGTATAGGCTTTGTTCTTTATATATGTTGATTCGTTTTCTATGTAATAGGGACAGGTGTGTTTTTGTATATAACCCTTTATGGAGTGAGCTGAGTCTACCTCTTTGGTGGGTTTGGGGTTACCAACCTTGGGGTATACCCCAAGTTATTGTGTAGGCTTATGCCTTGTGTTTTGATTCTATAATACTGACTTACCTTTTAAAAAAAAAAACAAATATGGTCCAATTTGCACCTGGACTGATGCATTTTAAACATAAATTTACTTGACTAAATAGTCAAAGGAATTAACCATACTAGTCCCCGGGGGGAGCTCTGTTATAGCTGGAGGGGGACATGGCCTCCCCCAAAAAAATCAAAAATTCTATTAGTTACCCATAAAAATATATATTCTATACATAAGCTCATTAAAAATTACATAAGGCCCCTCCCATATTTTTTCAAAAATTTCTTTTATAACCCATAAAATATATATTTTATAAATAAATTTATAAAAATTACCTACGGCCCCTCCTATATATTTTTCCCAGCTCCACCCCTGCTAGTCCCCATTGGAGGAGACTAGGCATAGAACCACCTTAAATTCATAATTATTACTCATGTCTTGCAACTTGCTAAACATAATACATAAAAATGGAAAAGATGACTACAAAAAGAACCAAATGCCCATTCTCTGTTGAAAACGATTATGAACATGAAGACATGCCTTAAAGTAATTGGGATAAGATAAGATGATTGAAATTAGTAATATATCATCAGAATTGCTTAAATACATATTTTCCCTGGATTTCCAAACAAACTCATTCAGCTCTTCTAGAGTCTTTTACTCATCACAAAAGTTAATTTACTAGTATTTTTTTATTTTCTTATATTCGTCCGCCCTCTGACTGTAGGCTACGTTTGGTACACCGGACTGGAATGGAATGAAAGTGGGAATGGAATAGAATATTTATTCCCGTTCTATTGTTTGGTTATAAACAGGAAGCACGTTAGGAATGGAATAAACTTTAACACAAGTATTCCAAAAGTACCCCTCTTACGTAAAATATGTTATTTTAATAAAATAGTATTATTTTGTAATTTTCTTACGAAAAATGGTTTATTTTTTTGAAATAATTGTTTTGAGTTTGGCAACCAAACCCCAAAAGGTACGAAAAAATATTTTATGAAAAATTTACAAGGAAACAAACAGAGTCTTAGTATTAATATTGTTATACCCCCATCTTGTGATATAGAAACTCGAAAAATCTAACAGGTTTGTAATTAGCTGCATACAACAAATGTATCAATTATGTGTCACAAAGCATAAAAGATTGAAGCAGGTGCGGAAAAAGTAGACATATACCATTGGCCAATATCTACACCCAAGTCCACGTAAAATGGTAATAAAATAATTTGGGCCATTGATATGTGCAACAATAATAAATTGGACAGTGAAATGTGAAAGAGCGTGATTTGAGTATAATAACTAACCAAGCACGACACAAATGTGGAACCAAAATAGCGAACTCCCCTTATTTAAATCAGTTTAAGTCATTTTGCAAGTATGAGCATTCTATAAATTCAAGATACTATAGATTTACTACCAATGGACATAAAGTGAGACCACTATCAAGAATATCTAGGTCTGATTCTAGTATTCTTTTTTTTCCCATCTCTTTCTTCTTGATTATCTGAATTTTGATGTTGTTAATGAGCATCCAACCAGCCCCAGAAACAACCATGTCACTAAACCTATAAGGAAATAATAACTAATTTAATATACTATAGTTCAAATTAAGGGATATAAATGTATATCCTTACATATATAACGCATCAAAAGAAGGTTATGCAACTGAAATCAAACTCTCTTAGCATGAAGATTAAATCATCTACATAATATATATAAGCAGACAATTTCTTGTAACAAGGCGGCAATAAAGAGATCTGAAGATAATAGGTTTCGGATTGCACTTCGCCTAATATGAAAAATCAGCCTCCAAAAGCAAATCCATGTATACTATTTATGGATGTGTGAGAGGAAACGGCCAGGCCTACTCGCATTTCAAGACATAAACCTAATCAGAGGTAATATTACATAGAGCGTGGAAGGATGCTTACAGATAGGAGGGAGACGAAGATGAAGATGATGATGATGAGATTTGATTGGGTTAGCACAAAGATGAGGCTCGGACAGGCCCGACACTCGAGCCCACAACACTTTTCCAGTTTTTACCCCCGTGGCGTGGTTCATCTTCGTATCTCGTTATCCGACGCCCTGATCGTCATCGTCTTCGTCTCCTTCCTCTCTGTAAACATCCTTTCGCGCTATATGTAATATTACCTATATATGTACAGTTTAACGTTCAAAATATGTGACTGATTAGGTTTATGTCTTGAAATGCGAGTAGGGCTTATCGTTTCCTCTCACACATTCATAAATAGTATACATGGATTTGCTTTTGGAGGCTAATTTTTTCATATTAGGCGAAATGCAATCCGAAACCTATGATCTTCAAATCTCTTTATTGTCGTCTTGTTACAAGGAAGTGTGTTCTTATATACATATATATATATATATATATATTATGTAGATGATTAGTCTTCATGCTAACAAAGTTTGATTTCAGTTGCATAACCTTCTTTTGGTGCATTATATATGTACGGATAGACATTTATGTCTCTTAATTTGAATTGTAGTATATAAAATTAGTTATTAGTACTTTATAGGTTTAGTGACAGGGCTGGTTGGGTGCTCATTAACATCAAAATTCAGATAATCAAGAGGAAATAGAAAAAAGAGGTGGGAAAAAAAGAATACTAGAATCAGACTTAGATATCCTTGATAGTGGTCTCACTCCATGTCCATTTTTTTTATAAGTCTCTATGTCCATTGGTAGTAGATCTATAATATCATGACTTAAACTGATTTAATGATTTAAAAAAGGCGAGTTCGCTATTTTAGTTCCACATCTGTGTCATGATTGGTTAGTTATTATACTCAAATCATGCTCTTTCACACTCCACTCTCCAATTTATTAATGTTGCACATATCAATTGCCCATACTTTAAATTATTTGATTACTATTTTATGTGAATTTGAGTGTATATATTGGCCAATGGGTATGTACTTTTGCCGCACCTGCCTTCTTTTATGCAGCTAATTACAAACCTGTTAGATTTTTCTAATTTCTACATCATAACATGGGGGTATGACAATATTAATTCTAAGGCTCTGTTTGTTTGTTTCCTTGTAAAATATGTTTTTATACTTTTTGGGGTTTGGGGAGCCAAACTCAAAACAATTATTTCAACAAGGTAGTATATTTTCCTCTGAACTTAAGAAAATAACTTACCTATGAATTACCCGTAAGTTATTTTACGAATTTTGTGTCTTCGGCGACCCTTATCTCCTCTTTACATCTCAACCACCTTTCTCCTCTCTTTCTGTGTGAATCTCGACCGCCTTCTTATCTCTCTAAATACATACCCACACACAAACACACATATAAGTATATATCACCATCAAAACATCATCTATGTCTCTTTCCCACTCCATGTTCCATCAACAATCACCTCTATCACTGCAAACCCTCGTGATCATAACCCCTAAAAGTCTGTTTTGCTCTTGAATTGATTTTATTTTTCCAATCTGACTTTAAAATTTTCAATGCTTTGTTGTTGAATTGGTTCACCTATGTATATATGGTATACCCATATGTGTTTTTATTTTGTAATTTTATTCTTAATTTGTTTTAGGGGCATAAATGAATATGGTGTAAATTAGGGGTTTGGGGGGGTTATCAAAGCTTGGGAAGATCAGATCTTTGTTCACTTGCCTGAAAACACTTTCAGACATCATTACAACAATTTGGAGGTTGATTTTGTATACAAGCAATAAAATGCTGCTCTATTATCCTGCTGAACGACACTGCTTTTATGTTGCCAAGGACTGGTTACCATGCTTGTAATTTGTGCATATTGCAGTATTTTTTTCTAATTTTTAATCGGATGCATCATCTACCCACCTTAGAATTTCACTTTGTATTATTTGTGATTTATTTTCATCTAACTTTAGAATTTCATTTTGTATTATTTGTGATTTATTTTCATCTAACAAATAAATCACAAATAATGGGAATGGAATGGAATGGTCATTCTATCCATTCATTTGTTTGGCATGATAGTTTAAATGGGAATGACCGTTTCTAGAGAATGAAAATCATTCCATTACTAAACTTATGGAAGGGTCATTCCATTCCTTAAGTAATAATTTAAAAACATAAAATTACTAAAAAAGCACTCTCACATTTCAAGTAAACAAACTGCCACCACCCATTGCCTTCCACCTCTTCCTCCTCCACCACCACCACCTTTCTTTATTGCCAATTCTATTATTGTTACCTTCCACCATATTTTGTAAAAAAATTACAAAATAATAATATATTTATCAATAAGAGGGGGCCATATTTCAGTACTCCCTCTCCCCTAGGGTTATTGTAGTGTGCCATAAAATCCCCATCCCTAAGAGTTTGGCAATACCAAAATCAATAAAATATTCCTCATGACTCTCTCTCTCTGTTCGTTTGGTGACCTCCATTGAGGTCGGTCGAGTCTTACACTCGTTCTGGTCACCGGAGTCTTTCACTCCAGTGAGATCCTCAGGCCACTATGTTCTTTCTTTTCTGTTTTTTTGGCTCTTTTTCTAGTGGAGGGTGATGTCCTCTTTTCTGGAGGTGGCGAAGCTTCCTTGCCTCTTCAATGGAGGTCAGGTGAAGGTTGTTGTCCCCCCGAGGGGGTCCTCTTTGTATTTTGATGATGGATCGATTAAAAGACGGAAGGAAACGCTACGCTCATGCCTGGTGGGACGTTTTGATAAGGATGTTGGGACGGTTCAGCAGATTTCTGATTGGGCTAGGAAGAACTGGAAGGTCTCATGTGGGCTCTTTGTCTCTCTATGGGCGGAGGACTGGCTGTTGTTCCAGTTTCCGTCACAAATAGTGGCGGAAGGGGTCCTTTGAAGCGGTAGAAGATGGTGGGGAGAGGCGACCTTGTTTCTGGATATGTGGGATTACCATATTGGATGCTCTGGTTATATGAAGAAATGGGGTATGAGGAAGGTGTTTCTATTTAGTCTTCCTTTGCATCTCTGGTGCAAGGGGCTTTTTGAGGCTATTGGCAATTTGTGTGGAGGCTTTAGGGGAGTGGATATGTTGAAGCCTTGCATTCTTCAGATCTGGTGAAGATAACGGTGGCAGAGGGTGGAGTCAACCCTTCTCATGTTTTTTTCCACGATGATTTGCATTGTTATGAGGTCTCCATCATTAATGTTGTGCCGCCGTGCTTGGTGCCCACCACGAAGAGTTTGGAGGGGGGTTTTGCTACTGGTAGGGCTGTGAAGGATACGACAGAAGGGGGGTATTTTAGGGCGGCGCCATGTCACTTGCATATCTGGGAATGGAAGGTCTTTTGATGTTAGGGGCAGAAGATGGGTGACATCGAATGGATTTGATGATAGGGGACGACAGAGGCCTTCGCCGGTGGTCGTCACCGGAGACGAAGAGAGGATACAGTGGTGGTTCGGTGATGGATGGCGGATGGGGGTCCTCTTCTCATAATTGTACGGATGGGTTTTGAATGGGGAGGGAGGACGTGGATGGGAAGCATCATCGCCGCTCATTTGAATAAAAGGGGTGATAAGGGTGATGTTGGTTTGAATTTAAATCGGCAAGTGGTGTGTCGGCCTTTTCAGGAGGGGGGGTTCGGTATTCGTCGGTTGATTCCTTTCAATAATGCTTTGTTGAGGAAGTGGCTTTGGCACTTTGGTTATGAGAGGGACCGTTTATGGAGGAGGTTATTGCTTGTTGTTACGGGGACGACAGGGGTGGTTGGCGTTCTGGCGAGGTTCGAACCCGTTGAGGGGTGGGTGTTTGGAAGGATATCTATCGAGGATGGGATTCCTTCGCTACTTTCTTCAGGTTTAGGGTGGGCGATGGTCGTCATCTTTGTTTTTGGACAGATTGGTGGTGTGGTGAGAGTTCTCTTGCCTCTTACTTCCCTCAGCTTTTTAGGATTACTCGTGACTGTCATGCTTCTGTTACCGATTGTTATCGCCTTGATACCGGCTATATTACCCGGACTCGGTACAGGTGTCGGACACGGGTGCTAGTCTCAATTCATCAAAGAGACCAAAGCAAAAAGGACCAATTGATTTGTATTTCACTCCTAAACCGGAAATTGTGGAACAACGAAGAAATGAGGGAAAGGGAAAACAAACAACTATTAACGAAGCATGCAAGAAAGAGTTAAGGGGATGAGCATGTGCTGCTTTTGCAAGGTGGATGTATGATGCAGGAATTGCATTATGATCACTTTGTTGAGGTTAATATTCCAAGGCAAATCATGTTTATTGAATCAGTGGATACTTCTTATTCGAAGGATGGCAAGAAAATGTTTGAATTACTAGAAACATTTGTATTGCACATTGGAGTAGAAAATATTGTCGAAGTTGTTGCGGATAGTGAATCAAGCAATAAGTATGCAGGTGAGAATGTTCAATGGTATATATTCCAATCATTATAATGATATTATTTCAAGAATTTTAAATTACTCAATTTCTTGGATATAATTTTAGATTTTTATTTTTATTTTATTTTTGTTTTAATAGAGAAGATGTTAGAGGCTCTCTACCCACATTTGTATTGGACACAATGTGCGGCTCATTGCTTAGATTTGATCTTGGAAGACATTGGAAAGATACCAACTACTTCTGAAACATTATTCAATAGTTCTATTTATTTGTGCCCAAAGTTGGTGAACATTATGAGGCGATTTACTCATAAAAGGGAGTTGCTTAGACCGGCTAAGACTCAATTTGCTATTTGTTTCATTACATTATCAAGTATTCATAAGCAAAAGAATAACTTGAGAAAGATGTTTACTTCTGAATAATGGAGTCGTAGTAAATGGGCTAAGAGGAAACCAATAAAAGAGTAGTTTTTTATATTTTGATGCCTTCTTTTTGGAACACCATCGTCTTTAGCCTTAAGGTTTTCGGTCCTCATGTTGGTGTTCTGAGATTAGTTGATGGTGAGAGAAAGCCTCACATGGGATACATTAATGAGGCTACGGATAGGGCCAAAGAAGCCATTGTAAAATCATTAGGAGAAAGAGAAGAGAAGTACAAGGAAATTTTAAAAATCATTGAGAAGAGGTTATTGATGAAGATGTAGAGATTGCAAATGGTTTATATGACTGTATAGCAAGATTGGTCCCGAACTTCAATGAGCAAGACAAACTTACCGAGGAGTTGTTCTCTTATACTAAAGTTGAGGCCCCCTTTGGTAGTGTCTTTACTATTAGACAGAGAAGCACACTGGCACCAGGTAAACTGTATTTAATTAATATTTCATTTACTAATTTCTTAAGTTATTAGCTTAACGTCAAACTAATTAATTCACTCGTGAAGCTAAACGTGTCATTTACCAATTTTTTAATAGCTGCATGGTGGGAACAATACGGCAAGTCGACAAAACATCTCCAAAAGTTTGCCATAAAGGTTCTAAGCCTCAATTGTAGCACTTCCGGTTGTGAACGCAATTGGAGTGTGTTTGACCATGTAAGTATTTATAATTAGGTTAGTGAACTTTGGTCTTGAATATCAAATTCTTAGTTTTTATGCTTTCTAAATAAAGATGAATTTATTGCAAATTCATAGCAAGAAAAGAAACAGGCTTGATCAAAGAACTTTGAATGATTTAGTGTTCATAAAATAAAATAGGACTCTAATGCGACGATATGATTCACGTGATACTCTTGACCCTATTTTACTATATGACATTGATGCAAGCAACGAGTGGTTAACAGGAATGATGGATGATGAACCTGAAGCACAAGATGATCTAGTATTTGAATATTGGCATGGGGTGATGTTGAATATTGGCATGGGGTGATGTTGCTACTGCTGCTGGTATTGAAGAGGGTAGTAGGGAACAGTCTAAATCAAGAGTTAATTGGCGTCCAACAACAAAGGATGTAGGAAGCTCCTCTTCAAGTCGAGTACCACTTGAGGATGTTGACGAGGGTGAGGCAGATTCTGATGAGACAGAAGAAGATCCCAAGAACTAGGAATCCTTAAGTGATGATTAAGATGATATTATGTTTGTTGACGATGAGGATGAAATTTAGTTCATTTGGTGTCGTCTTCTTAATAATTGTTCTATGTTTTTTCAGATTTTCTTTCATGTAACTTATACATCTATCTATTGAACTTGGTATTTGGTTCAAGAGATTTTGTATCTTTGTGGTATTGTATTCTAGATTATGAAGTTAAGTAATTTACATGGTCTTTTTGTATCTTTTTGAGTTTTTTTCTTTTTCTTCAACTTGCACCTTGCGCCTCAGGCTCCCGGAGGCCTTAGCATCTTAGTGCGCCTTGAGCCTTTGACAACTATATCGACTACATAATTTCAATTGATTTCTAAGTATTAAAAGATATCAGAATAAATTCTATCTATAACATTTAGCCTAGCTCAACTAATATGTTCTTTTGTAATTTGTAAGTATTGTTGTGGTTATCTATAACATTTAGCCTAGCTCAACTAATATGTTCTTTTGTAATTTGCAAGTGTTGTTGTGGGAAGCCATAGTAGAAGGCGAAAAAACATAATGACTTGGATGAATTACGAGAACAAACTATAATATAAAAGTTCTCAAGAAAAAATTTGTTGGGTCAATAATTCTGAAAACATAGCACTGATTTACCCAAATGTGTAGCATGAAAAGTAGCTTCTTGCCTTTTAACTAGATCACCAAATTTCCTCCCTTGAATTATAATTTATAGAACTGTCCGATTCTTTAACAAGAAAAAGTATTAATAAGATTACAAAATCGAAACTCTATCTGCATTTGACTATTCCAAAGATTTGAAAGTTTGCAATGTTCACGTATATTTTTGGGTGTTAAAAGCCACACTCATGAATGTAACTGCTGCAGAATCTGGAAGCCATTTTTATTGCTGACGGCATACAATCATGGTTAAGTTTTCACTTTATTTTTAAAGACCAGAGCAAAAGTAAAATCAGTAAAATTACAATCAAAGAGAATTGAAAGCCCCTGAAATAAAAATAATAAAAAATAATAAATAATAAAAAGAAAAGAACAGTGAATCGGATCCTGTAACTACAAAACTCAACTTATAAAAATGGTACTTCCATTATATATTTTCATAAATCGACGAACGGAACGGAAGAACATCTACAGAACCCCAAGGAGAGAGAACTAATCTTGGCAGATCAAGAATCGAGGAATCACATGGGCTCTCTCGCTTGGTGGGGGATAATTAAATACACTACACATAGAAAAAATAAGCTCAAAACAAAAAATCTAGACATACCTATACATATCTATCAATATTCACATATGTATATATATACATATATATATATATATACCGAAATAAGCATGTACACAGGGTTAAAAAAACAAAAACACTATTCGGAACCAACTAAAGCATCTATAAAAACAATGAAACAGAGGGCAACCTGACCTTGGTAGATGAAAAATCGAGAAGTCACAGAGAAAATGTGAAAAAGCAGGCGTCGCACTGGTTGGGCTGTCCTTCGCCGGTCGTCGATCAAGGGGCGGAGGCAGGGGTCGCTGGTTCGCTCGGCTTGTTGAGGAGAGAGAGGGTTGTGGAGGGACAGAGAAAGTGAGAGGCGAGTGAGACTGCACGAGGATTATAAATGAGGTAGTTGCTAGGGTTTCTTTTAAATTGCTTGGATGGGTAGATCGGTAGTGAGCAGCCAAGTATTCTTTCCCTTTTCTCTTTTTTCTTTTGCAAATTATCCTCTTTGTCATACAAGAGGTAATTAAGTAATTATTTTATTTAGGATAAAAAAAGATTATTTTATTTAAATGTTATTAATGAAACTTTACTTATATTCTTTTATGGGTTTGGATTTTATTATTTTAAGGGTTATATTCTTAATATAAAAATATTAAATATGATTAGTATTTCAGTACTTGAAATCTAATCCAATTCCATTTAAACTCTTTTTAAGAGTCCTATAATATTTAAATATATAATTCAAAGGATTTTTTATTTTTATGTTATATATTATTTTTAAGGGTTAATTTCAATAAATTCCCATATACTATTGAATTTAATCAACTAACCCTCTCTTTATCCGGATTGCCCCTTATACTTTCCAATTTTATGTTATATATTACTAGATCACCACTGAGGTGAATTCCTTCTCCTCAACAGGTTTCTGGATATCCTAGAAGCATGTCCTTCATCCGTACCCGATCCTGTACTGGGCAGTGTCGCAGAGGCGCTTGTACATCTAGTTGCCACCCCGATGGCACATCTCCACCGTTGACCTCTACACTGCCAGGAGATGCTTAGTTTCAACCTTCTCCTCTAGAAGCTTCACTTTGGAGGTCCTCAGGCCCTCATTATCAACCGTCAGGCCCTCATTCTCAGTCTTCAGGGCCTCCGTTTCAGCGAATAGGCCCCGCCGTACCGCCTCCATCTCATTGATCTGATCATGGGTAGCCTAAAGCTATTGCTCCGTAGTGATTGCCCTCGTTGTTTGAACCTCCAACTTTTCATTGCCTATTAATATCAAGGAGGCAGCCTTTTGCCTTGAATCTTCTTTCATCTTCAGAAGCTCATTAGATTTACTAAGCAACCTAGTTGTTGGCCTTAAAATTCTATTTCAGACAATAACTCTTATTTTGATATTAACAAAACATTCAAAACCGTGTTTGATACTATTATGACTTTGAGCTAAGTGTTTCAGCAAGTACATGTAAATGATTCGGAAATATCATTAATACCAAAAAGCGACAAGCGAGAAGGAAACTCAAGCGTAAACTCGGAAAAGGACAAAAAGGTCAAAGAAAGATCAAAAGCTGGACTCAAGACCTGGGGTAGATAGGTCGGGGTGACAATATTGTAACAAGGTATCGTATGCGTTGATTGGTCTTATAAGCTCAAGTAATTAAACAAATGAACTCAAAACGGATAAAAAACGGACCTTGAAAAAATTTATTGGAGTCACCCAATCGACTGGCCATGAAATGGCAGTCGACTGGCTGGTGACCCAGTCGACTGGCCTAGGGCCCAGCCAACTGGATGAACCAGTAAGCTAAACATGTTTATGATTGCCTGAGGCAGTCGATTGGCCTATCCAAGGCAGTCGACTGACCATAGCCGTTGGGGAAAATATTTTAAATCTAAGCATGGAGGCAGTCGACTGGGTGCCGGTAGGCAGTCGACTGGGTGCTTCAGGATTTTCAGGAAAAGTATTTCTAAAAAATATTTTGGCCCAAAAACAAATGATATTACTTGCTACTTTTCAGATCCTACTCTCTAAAATGTCTAGGGTGAGATACACTCTCCTAACCCTAGTGATGCACTATATAAAGAAAGAGATATGGATTGAAAACCTAAGGTTGTTGTGTGAGAAATTTTCGAAAAATCATTCATCTCTTATTTTCTCTCAAGCATTTCTGAAAAATCTTTTGATAGCAAGAAAGATCTAAATCTCGTTTTTCACTCCTATCATTTTGAAGATTTAAACTCAAGCTTTGTGCTTATTCTCTTATTAAAAGTATATTTTGAGAATATATATATATATATATATATATATATCTTGAGTTCTTGAAATATCACCTAAAAACACTTGAGCTTATATTGATCTATCTTCCATAAAAACCTTAGGGTTTTGAGTGTTTTTGTTTCTTGAGTGATATATTGATTGCATACACAAATTTGTGATCTTGGGTGAGTGAAGCCCATTGTATCAAGGGAGGATTGTTCTCTTGATTGTGTAAAGAGCTAGTTAGCTATTTTGTAAAGGTTTTGCTATTCCACATATTGAATGAAGAGTCATAGTGTGAGGATTGGGAAAGTCTCAAGGAAGGGAATTCTTTGAGCCGAGGAGTAGGAGTTACTGAACCTCGTAAAAATCACGGTGTCAATATCTCTATCTCTATCTCCTTACTTTATGTTCTTGCATGCTTAATTTATATTGTGGTAAATAGCTTGTTGAAATTAAGTTAAATTATTCATTGCATATTTACCTTGTAAATTAATATAGAATCTTGTGGCATTTTCTAGTAAGAATTAAAGAAGAGTTAGAGAATTAATTTTAAACCCTATTCACCCCCCTCTAGGGTAAATTAGTGACTTACACTAGTGTCCTCTTCCATCTTTACATTGTAGGCTTGGGTCAAGTAGAGCATTTGCCAAAATGCAAGTGTTAGACAGATCAATAAATAATGTGAAGAATTACAAAGTACAACTAAAGGAACATCGTGTTAAAAATGTACCTTCATAGCAATCTATGGACCAGACATGGCCAAATCCGCCCGATCAACTTGCTTTAGCTTCTTTTGGTCGGTAGGGGTCCAGATATGGAAATCCATTGCCCGAAGGGCAAATCATTGTCAATAGTTTCAGATCCCCTGACTAAGAAGTCACCACCCGGAAGTATTATCTTCGGTGCCCATGAGACTGGTCGTTCCTCATTAGTTGCAACAGCAGTCTCCGTCACTATGTTTGGCGAAGACGTTGTTGTCAGGCGGGGCCTAACTGATCGATCGGAGACTATGGCTGGATCCTCAGATCGGGGATGATGTGTTCTCGTCAGAATTGACTCTCCCCCTCAATTTGTCGTGATCTAGGAACGGGTATTTCTCTCGAAGAAAGGACAATGGGCGATCCGGTAGTACTTACCCCCGAAGGAGGAGGTGGAGCAGTTGGAACATTTCCCATCAGTGTTGGAGCGACTGCCCCAGAGGAAACAGCTAGAGTACTCTGAGACCACTGATAGTCTTCAGCTCTTTTCGGTACCAAAGGGTTTGATTGAGGCCCCGTTACTCGTTTGGCCTTCTTTTTTAGGATCGGTGTCGGGATCCTCAGCATGGTATTATGTCCTTCTATTAATAATGCCTGCAAATTAGAACCCGTCAGGTAACTATTACACATCCTCAGGGGTTGTCCCCAAATTTTAGATTTAAGGAGATCAAACCGGGATATGATGTAAGTTGGAGTTTTAAAACGGTCGGGAGCTCCCAAAAACTCAAGCACACGAAAGCTTAATTTATCATTGCACTGTTCGAAATAGCACAACCCCCTATGAAATGGTTTGAAGGAAGGGAATAAAGGTTTGTCGAATTCACTAGGAACTTTGAATCCGGATGAGCCAGAAAGCCTCCAATTCCCACTTACCAGGATCATTCTTTCTTTCCACCCTTTGTTAGATTTCTCAGTGTTGTCACAAATCTTTCTCCCACTTAAATAAAAAATATTGTACCGACCCCTACAGTCCTTCTAGTCCTGTATCTTGTAACAGAATAGGAGCTCAGCCAGACCAAGATTAAGACCCAGCTCCCGATTAATTATCAGGAGCATGGCCACGATCCAGTAGAAGTTAGGCCCTACTTGAAACGGAGTCAGGCCCAAGGTAGCCAGGGTATAAAGAAAGAAAGGGTGGATCGGGAATCTAAGAACCTGAAGGTGGAAGGCTGACAGCAAGATCTGATGGTCCATAACTCCTTTCCCTTTCCTGAAGTCGTACTTTTTGGGATAATTCTTAATGATCACTGATAAGTGCCAAATATTATATATTTAAACCCCTTAATTTACATCTTTTAGTTCTATAGTGATATCTTTTATTCAAGTTTTATGATATTTTTGTGTTTATCTTATTTTCTAGGTCTTCATGAAGAATTCAATCAATTCCATGCAAATTGGGTCATCAACTATGCATGAAATATATTCATCCTGACCACCCTTTAGTTAAATGCCTATAAATAATTCTGTGTTTTGATTCTGGAAATGGAATTGGTACCATTGGAAAGGTAATTCAGAGACCTTCAATTTGAGCACAAGAATGACCTTATTTCGATTTGAAATGAAGACGTTATGGCAGTTGCAAGTCAGGTTCAAAACTGCAGAATTGTGCAGAATTCAATGCGGGTTCGGGTTTACCAAAGGGTGATGCGAATTTTACATCTTCTTGAAGATTTACCACATTCATTGGATTATGACTTTACAAGAGTAAATCTGATCCATGTCAAGAAACAAAGGCACATGGAAGAAACAAAGGCACATGTAAAAAGAAGACAATGGGGTGGAAAGTAATGAATATTCAAACAAAAAGAAATCCAATTTCTCTTTTCTAGTTGTCATTTGATTCCATATTTTCCCTATAAATAGAGATAGTCTTTCAGTTGTAAGGAAAAGAAAAGGAGTGAAGAGAAACATAGTGATTTATACATTTGTAATGGAAGAGTAATTCTCTAGCTAAGGCTAGGGAATGAATTTAAAATGAAGAACCAAGTGTTTGCATATCCAAGTATTTAGTGCTTCAAGGTTAGTATTATTGATAATATATGAATCTAATAATTTTATTCAATGATTCTTTGCCTCTTTATGCCATGTATATTGAGTTCTTTGAATCAATGAATACACTTATGTAATTACATCTAAGATTCATTATGCCATACAATGATATAAGTAATGCTTAACCCACTTTATGTGGTGTTCTTGATTTCTTATGATCTTACATAGGTATAATGAATACTTTGAATGTAATTACATCATCATAGTTCACAATTCTTATGATTCATATGTAATTAATAATACTACTTATTTAAATGAGATTTACTAGATCATTAGTATGTTTATTATTATTGCTAATATAGGCATGATTTGTAGAGTTGCTTCATTAGCGACCACTTTCTTGCCATAGCATTTATAATGAACATATAATGTTTCTATTAGTTAACTTATATAATTCATTTAGTATGTCAATTATTTATTGCTTATAGGCATGATTTGGAGAGTTGCGTTGTTAGTATGGATTATCCTACCAAGCGACCCCTTTCTTGCCATGCAAATATAATTAACATATGATAATTGTATTAGTTAACTTTTTATTACTTATTTGGATATGTGGTACACTTGGTTTCGACATTGTAAAGGAATTCCCAATGCCTTAGTATTTAATTTAATTCAAGAACACAACCAAAATCAATCAATCAAATCAATTCAAGGACAAAAATAAAATTCATTTTTCATACATCTTTCCGACTCTCCCTGAGGTTCGACACTTGGACTCACCGAAGACTATATTATAACTTGACTACCTATACTTGGGTATTGTAACGTGGAACACATTTCTAGACACGTCAAGTTTTTGGCGCCGTTGCCGGGGAGATGGCGAAAGAAGAAATTTCAGTTTTGTAATAAATTTATTTTCTTTTATTTTTTTCATTTTGTTTATGATTGTTTGGACACGAAATTCTGTAGGACGTGTTGAAAGAAATTTTGTAGTGGGTACATCTTTTTGTAATCCTTTGTATTCAGGATCATCGTGTTCAATGGAGGACGATCAAAGTGTGCATGGAGATAATGAAGAACATCAAATCCCAAGAGGAGTGGAAGTTCCTCCCGGTCCTCATGTCCGAACTATGAGGGATTATCTCCAACCACCGCGAAGCACTGCACCATCATGTATTATTCTTCCTCTTCATGCCAATACTTTTTCTTTCAAGCCAGGTATGATTCAATTATTACCTAGCTTTCATGGTATGGAATCTGAAAACCCTTATCTTCATCTCAAAGAATTCGAAGAGGTATGTTCTACTTTCCGAGATCGGGGGACTACTGAAGAAGTTGTAAGGCTTAAATTGTTTCCCTTTTCTTTAAAAGACAAAGGCAAAATTTGGTTAAATGCACAAAGGCCTCGCTCCATTAGATCATGGCAAGACTTACAAGCGGAATTTTTGAAAAAGTTTTTTCCGGTTCATAGAACCAATGCTTTGAGACGACAAATTTCAAATTTTTCTCCCAAAAATAATGAAACTTTTTATGAATGTTGGGAGCGTTTCAAAGAACTTTTAAATGCTTGTCCACATCATGGGTATGAGAATTGGAGTATAGTGAGTTTCTTTTATGAATCTCTACCGGCTCATATGCGCCAATTTGTCGAAACCATGTGTAATGGAGACTTTTTAAACAAAGATCCCGAGGAAGCCTTTTTGTTTTTTGACCAAATAGCCGAAAGTGCCCAAACTTGGGACACTTGTCATCTTGATGAAAGAACTAAACTTACGGGAAGGGGTGGAATTTATCATTTAAAAAGTGATGATGATTTAGGAGCAAGAGTAATGCATTTAACTAAGAAATTGGAAGCCTTAGAGTCCAAAAATGTGAATGGGGTTAATGCAATAGGAGAAGTAGTGTGTGGAATTTGTGATGAACTTGGACATTTGACAAATGAATGTCCGACAATCCCTGCATTTAAGGAAGTCCTTAATGCTCCGGTCGAAGTCAATGCTTTCAATACTTTCAAAAAACCACAGAATTCTCCTTACTCTGAGACTTACAATAGAGAATGGCGGAATCACCCCAACTTTAGTTGGAGTAATTCTAATTTTCAACAAAGTCAACCCCAACCAAGGCCACAAGCTCCTTATGTTCCACCTCCCAAAAGAGATTTGGAAGATATTCTTGCACAATTCATTCAAAAAAATGATCAAAAGTTTGACCAAATTGTGCAGTGTACCAACCAATTCATGCAACACATGCAAAAGACTGACCGAGCCATTGATGATATAAGGTCTCACATATCAAAATTAACCCCCATGCTTTCACCCCAAGAAAAAGGTAAATTTCCTGCCCAACCTCTTCCTAATCCACAAGGCCAATTTATGGTCCAAAGTGGAGAACCTTCCCAAGTCAACATGGAACATGCCAAGTCAATCTCTATCTTAAGAAGTGGAAAGGTGGTTGATAAAACTATTTCAAAGGCCCAAAAGCCCGAGGAATTGGAACCTTCAAAGGAAGCTGAGAAAAAGAGCGAGAATGAGCAAGAAAATGAGGAAATTGAAAAAAATCAAAAATAGTGTCACTGTTCCATTCCCAGAAAGATTAAATCAATCTTTGTCGGCAAGTTCCAATGCTGAAATTCTTGAAGTCTTTAAGCAAGTAAAAGTCAACATTCCATTGCTTGATGCTATCAAGCAAATCCCTTCTTATGCGAAATTTTTAAAAGACATGTGCACAACGAAGAGGAAGATGAATGTAAGAAAAAAGGCTTTTATGACTGAACAAGTAAGTTCCATTTTACAAAACAAGAGACCTTTAAAATTCAAAGATCCTGGTTGTCCCACAATCTCTTGTATCATTGGGAATTGTCATATAAAAAGAGCGTTGCTTGATCTTGGAGCAAGTGTAAACTTACTTCCATTTTCGGTATATGAACAATTGGGTTTGGGGGAACTTAAGGCAACTAATGTGACATTACAACTAGCTGACCGTTCAGTGAAAGTCCCTAGAGGAGTTGTGGAAGATGTTCTTGTTCAGGTGGATAAATTTTATTTTCCTGTGGATTTCATTGTGCTCGACACCCAACCAGTGTCCAACCCCTCGAGTCAAATTCCAGTGATTTTAGGAAGACCATTTCTTGCAACCTCAAATGCTGTCATCAATTGCAAAAATGGAATTGTGAAATTAACTTTTGGGAATATGACTCTTGAACTTAATGTTTTCTCCTTAAGTAATCAACATAAGGAGTATAATGAGGAAGAAGTCGAGGGGGTTAACTTCATTGAAACAGTTGTGGAAGAATATTTTGAAAAGTCTTTTGTATTAGATCCATTAAAAAAATGTTTAAATGAATCTAATACTTATTTACACAACATTGACTCATTACTTGATGATCCACAGGAACAGAAGATTGCAATGGGGATACACATGGTACATGAAGATATTGTCATCACAAGAGAAGAGCAAAACTTGGAACTCAAGCCATTACCGAGTGACTTGAAGTATGCCTTTTTGGGAAGCAACAATACTTACCCCGTGGTAATTTCATCCAAACTCGATGGTAAGCAAGAGGTAAGATTGATTAAAATTCTTGAAAAATATAAAAAGGCAATTGGGTGGACTTTAGCCGACCTCCAAGGTATAAGCCCTTTGGTTTGTACACACAAAATTTATCTCGAGGAAGAGGCTAAAGCAACAAGGCAACCTCAAAGAAGATTAAATGCACATTTGCAAGAGGTTGTAAGAAATGAAGTTTTAAAATTACTTGATGCAAAAATCATCTACCCAATCTCAGATAGTAAATGGGTAAGTCCTACACAAGTAGTACCCAAGAAATCTGGATTAACTGTAGTAAGAAATGAGCATAATGAACTTATACCCCAAAGAGTCACTTCAGGGTGGCGAATGTGCATTGACTATAGGAAACTAAATTCTGTGACCCGGAAAGATCATTTTCCCTTGCCATTCCTAGATCAAATGCTTGAAAGGGTAGCAGGTCATAGTTTTTACTGTTTCTTAGATGGCTACTCGGGGTATAATCAAATTGAAATTGATTTAGAGGATCAAGAAAAGACCACTTTCACATGTCCTTTTGGAACATTTGCATATAGAAGAATGCCCTTTGGTTTGTGCAATGCACCAGCCACTTTTCAAAGGTGTATGCTTAGCATTTTTAGTGACATGGTGGAACGTGATCTTGAAATTTTTATGGATGATTTTACTGTTTATGGATCCTCATTTGATAAATGTCTTACAAATCTTGAGAAAGTCTTGTGCAGGTGCGTGGAGAAGAATTTAGTACTCAATTGGGAGAAATGTCACTTCATGGTGACACGTGGAATTGTGTTGGGTCATATTATATCATCAGAAAGAATTGAGGTAGACAAAGCCAAAATTGATGTCATTACCAAATTGCCAATTCCAAAAACGGTAAAAGACATCCGATCATTTCTTGGGCATGCTGGTTTCTATAGGAGGTTTATTAAGGATTTTAGTCTTATTGCAAAACCCTTATGCAACCTTCTAGCCAAAGATACACCATTTGAGTGGAATGAAAAATGTGATAAAGCCTTTGTCAAACTCAAAGAAATGCTCACTACTACACCCATTATGCAATCACCGGATTGGAGCCTACCATTTGAGCTAATGTGTGATGCTAGTGACTATGCTGTGGGGGCGGTACTTGGCCAAAGAAAGGAAAAGAAACCATGTGTTATATATTATGCAAGTAGAACGCTCAATGATGCTCAAATGAACTACACCACCACAGAAAAAGAGTTTCTTGCTATAGTATTTGCACTTGACAAATTCAGGTCATACCTAATTGGTTCCCCAATTGTTGTTTTCACCGATCATGCTGCACTTAAGTATCTTCTTACAAAGAAAGATTCTAAGCCCAGACTGTTGAGATGGATCCTTCTACTTCAAGAATTCAACATCCACATCAAAGACAAAAAGGGAGTAGAAAATGTGGTGGCAGACCATTTGTCCCGCCTTACTTTTAATGAATCTTTAGAACCCTGTCCTATTAAAGATTCATTTCCAGATGAGAATTTATTTTCTATTTCATCTGTACCTTGGTATGCTGATATTGTGAATTATCTTGTTTCAGGTAAAATGCCAATAGCATGGTGTGCTCAAGATCGGAGGCGATTTGTCCAAGAAGCTAAAAGGTTCTACTGGGACGAACCATACCTTTACAAGTATGGCGCCGATCAAATCATTCGACGATGCATCCCAGATGAAGAAATTGAAAGTGTGATGTCTTTCTGTCATAATGAGGCTTGTGGAGGTCATTTTTCTTCAAAGAAAACAACCGCAAAAATTCTTCAATGCGGACTTTATTGGCCTTCCATTTTCAGAGACACCCACAACTTTTGCAAAGCCTGCCCAAGATGTCAAATGCTAGGGGGAATTACGAGACGAAACATGATGCCATTGAACCCAATCTTAATCCTTGAGATATTTGACTGTTGGGGCATCGATTTCATGGGACCATTCCCATCCTCATCTGGTAATTTGTATATTTTACTTGCAGTTGATTATGTTTCAAAATGGGTGGAAGCTAAAGCTTGCAAGGATAATACTCACAAAACTGTCGTGAAATTCTTAAAAGAAAATATCCTTGCAAGGTTTGGCATTCCTAAAGCAATCATTAGTGATAGAGGGTTGCACTTTTGCAATCGTACAATTGAGAAACTCATGCAAAAATATGGTGTTACACACAAAGTTTCGACCGCCTACCATCCTCAAACAAATGGGCAAGCCGAATTGGCTAATAGGGAGATAAAACAAATTTTAGAAAAAACGGTAAATCCAAATCGTAAAGATTGGTCATTACGTTTAAATGATGCACTTTGGGCTTACCGTACTGCTTTTAAAACCAATCTTGGAATGTCTCCCTATCGGCTAGTTTATGGTAAGAGTTGTCATTTGCCTGTAGAATTAGAACATAAATCTTTTTGGGCAGCTAAAATAATGAACTTTGATTTTGTTAAGGCAGGTGAAAATCGAAAATTGCAACTCGACGAACTGGAGGAATTAAGGAGGGATGCATATGACAATGCCAAGATATATAAGGAAAGGGCGAAAGCATTTCATGAGAAAAAGATTTTGAGAAAAGATTTTCAAATTGGGCAAAAAGTTCTTGTATATGATTCTCGTTTACATCTTTTTCCCGGAAAACTAAAATCAAAATGGAAAGGTCCCTTTTTAATCAAACATGTGTATCCATATGGCACCGTGGATGTGGAGGATCCAAGTAATGGTTTTGTTTTTAAAGTTAATGGACAACGATTGAAGTCATTCTTTGAAATTCCAACTCTAAAAGAATCCATGTCTTTAGAAGACCCAACCTATGTGTAAAAACATTGGTTGTTCTTTCGAGTGTGTGTATATATATTGTTTTGTTTTGCAGATTTGTTTCCTCTTTTCTCATCACAGAATAGGTAAGATTTCAACCTTACAATCTCTTTATACATTGAGGACAATGTCCATTTCAAGTTTGGGGGTAAGGTGATTATATTTTGTTTTTATTTTGTATTATTATTTTGGGTGATTGTATTTAGTTTTTATTTTGTTTTCAATTTTTTTCAATTTGTGATGTGTTAAAAAATAAAAAATAAAAAAATTGAAAATTTTATTAAGTTCTTCATTCGAAATATATGATTGAGGTCAAGTATAAGTTAATTTGTGAACATGTTATGACTAGGAAGATAGTTGTATACAATTACCCCACTCATGAGTACGTAATAGTTTGATTAAATTGATTTTTAAGATGTGGTCCACATGGGTGAATAGATGAGTGAAATTGAAACCGAGAAAGATAGTTTTGACCTATAAGCACTTGCACATATTCTCTATGGGACGATTAATTGATCTTTGACTATGTAGTTGAAAAAATAGTTTTGTTTCAATGATAAGGGGAAAAATCTGGAAAAAACAAATAAAAATGCAAAAAGTAGTTCTTCGATCTGAGTAACCGGCCCTTGGTATCACCAATATCATTGTTCGCGTAAAAAGGGGAGAAAGCTAATGAGCATAACCCATGGAAGAAGCTCGGGCCCAGTTGGTTGGGATTAAAAAAATCCTCGCTGGAAAGTCCGGAGACTTAGAAAGACAAAAAGGGATAAAAATGCAAAAGTGATTTTGAAGTTGTGTCATGGCAAAACTTGATCAATGAATTAGAACAAGGGAGATTAGTCTACTATAGAGAATGTTCACAAAAACACGGGAAACTATGTGGATCTGATGTAGAAATTAGCAAGTTTATTTCACCACTGTGGGGACCATTCTTTTAAATTTAATTCATGAAAACTGTTATTTATGAGTGAGTGAGGATAATTTGTATGCATTCTATTCTTACGACATCATAGCATTACATGATTAATGTGTATTTGATTTCATGAGCATACAAGAATGAAGAATAAAAAATAATAATAATAAAAAAAAAAAAAAAGGTTGTTTGTGGGTATCATTTCTGTTAAACCCTCACGAGACTTCACTCGTCCTACTAGGGATGCCTAGGGGTTTAAAAGACTTATCAATTTTAATTTTACTCTTTTTAATTTATGTTGGTATTACTAGGGACTAGTAATATGTAAGTTTGGGGGTGTTGATAAGTGCCAAATATTATATATTTAAACCCCTTAATTTACATCTTTTAGTTCTATAGTGATATCTTTTATTCAAGTTTTATGATATTTTTGTGTTTATCTTATTTTCTAGGTCTTCATGAAGAATTCAATCAATTCCATGCAAATTGGGTCATCAACTATGCATGAAATATATTCATCCTGACCACCCTTTAGTTAAATGCCTATAAATAATTCTGTGTTTTGATTCTGGAAATGGAATTGGTACCATTGGAAAGGTAATTCAGAGACCTTCAATTTGAGCACAAGAATGACCTTATTTCGATTTGAAATGAAGACGTTATGGCAGTTGCAAGTCAGGTTCAAAACTGCAGAATTGTGCAGAATTCAATGCGGGTTCGGGTTTACCAAAGGGTGATGCGAATTTTACATCTTCTTGAAGATTTACCACATTCATTGGATTATGACTTTACAAGAGTAAATCTGATCCATGTCAAGAAACAAAGGCACATGGAAGAAACAAAGGCACATGTAAAAAGAAGACAATGGGGTGGAAAGTAATGAATATTCAAACAAAAAGAAATCCAATTTCTCTTTTCTAGTTGTCATTTGATTCCATATTTTCCCTATAAATAGAGATAGTCTTTCAGTTGTAAGGAAAAGAAAAGGAGTGAAGAGAAACATAGTGATTTATACATTTGTAATGGAAGAGTAATTCTCTAGCTAAGGCTAGGGAATGAATTTAAAATGAAGAACCAAGTGTTTGCATATCCAAGTATTTAGTGCTTCAAGGTTAGTATTATTGATAATATATGAATCTAATAATTTTATTCAATGATTCTTTGCCTCTTTATGCCATGTATATTGAGTTCTTTGAATCAATGAATACACTTATGTAATTACATCTAAGATTCATTATGCCATACAATGATATAAGTAATGCTTAACCCACTTTATGTGGTGTTCTTGATTTCTTATGATCTTACATAGGTATAATGAATACTTTGAATGTAATTACATCATCATAGTTCACAATTCTTATGATTCATATGTAATTAATAATACTACTTATTTAAATGAGATTTACTAGATCATTAGTATGTTTATTATTATTGCTAATATAGGCATGATTTGTAGAGTTGCTTCATTAGCGACCACTTTCTTGCCATAGCATTTATAATGAACATATAATGTTTCTATTAGTTAACTTATATAATTCATTTAGTATGTCAATTATTTATTGCTTATAGGCATGATTTGGAGAGTTGCGTTGTTAGTATGGATTATCCTACCAAGCGACCCCTTTCTTGCCATGCAAATATAATTAACATATGATAATTGTATTAGTTAACTTTTTATTACTTATTTGGATATGTGGTACACTTGGTTTCGACATTGTAAAGGAATTCCCAATGCCTTAGTATTTAATTTAATTCAAGAACACAACCAAAATCAATCAATCAAATCAATTCAAGGACAAAAATAAAATTCATTTTTCATACATCTTTCCGACTCTCCCTGAGGTTCGACACTTGGACTCACCGAAGACTATATTATAACTTGACTACCTATACTTGGGTATTGTAACGTGGAACACATTTCTAGACACGTCAATCACCCCATCGGGTATCCCACATTTAACCCTCAGCCTTTTTAGTACCGTTTCTACCCTATTAGCAGGAAGGAGAGAATCAACATAAAATTGATCTCCCGCTCTCCCTGCAGCCGGATCCCCACCCGCTCCAACATTTTGGTTAACCTCAGGAGGACTGGATCTGACCGTCCTAACTACATCTACCGATGGAGAGCTAAGGGAAGCATCAGGATCCATAAAAGAGGGGAGACGGTTGTTACCCGACCGGGTGTCGTCACTATCAGACATATTGACAGAAAGGTAGGAAAACTGAAAGAAGAGAACTTAATTTAGGATGAATCCCGACGAGATTTCGTGAGTTTTCTAGGAATAATGACCGGATTCTGACAATGATAAGCGGAGAACTCAAATTACAGAGAGTTTTCTGAGAGCTATTGGCTTTGAAATGAAATGAGTGTTTAACAAATGAACCTGGGTATTTATAGAGGTCACCAAAACCCTTGAAAATCCGTGCGCACGTGAAACGAAGCGTCACACCGCCTCCTCAACCCCCTTCTCGCCAATCGAGGCCACCCGAGTCATGAGTTTCAAACATGCGAATGATGATACAACCATCATATTAAATACATTTGTCACGTCACCCCGATAGGGGTAATGTACCTTGCTTTCCGCCCTACCTTATTGGTAATGGGCCTGACCGTCCGAAAGCCCACTACCAAAAAGAGGGCCTGTGTAGGTATGGAAATCCTCAGGCCCAGAAAAGCCCATCAAACATCAGGCCCATCAGGCTGATGGCCCAACAGGGTTATTAAAAGCCCGAAGACAAGGCCCATTTCAACTTATATTTCTTTTAAAATAGAGATAATGATGTAAGCAAAGTTAAGTTGCCCTAATGGGCTAAAGGCCCAAAAAGGGAATGTATATAAGGAAAAAGCCAAAATTGAATAAGACATGAAATTCTTGTGTTGTGCATTTTTTGCCCTTTACAGATACTTTTGGCAACATGAATGAATAAAGATAATTTTTTGGTAGATTTAAGTGAATTTTATTTAATTTTTTAAAGAATTTTAATATAAAAAAATAAGTTATTAATAAATCTAATAGTGTTGTCGTTATTTCAATGTTTATGATATACTTGTTATGATATTATTAAATTAAATTTAAATTTAAATAAATAAAAAATTGAAATCACAAAAGATATAATTTATTTTTAACAATGTAAAATAATTTTAAAAAAGATACATGGTTCACCACCAAAATGAATTTCGTGGTGGATCTTGTTGCTCTGGTTAGGGTTCATGAAAAAATTGCCAATTTTGAGCTGTATTTTCAGTGGACATTTGATTCATCATTAGTAGACCATTTTCTCTTTGTAACTGATAAAGATGATTTTGACCCTGAGCATATTCCGATGAATTACTAGACTGATTTGTACTAATACTATGCCTTTGTCCATAATATCCATAAAGACATTTGAGGTTGAGGAGGCATAATGGGGTATTCATCTGCATGAAAAAATCCATATGGTTGTGGGGGATAATAGCTTTGACTTGTACCATACGAAAATCCATACTGTGAGCTTGGTGACTGCCCCAACGAAAATTCACCAAAGCTACGCATCATTGAAGAAGAACCATCACTTTGATGGTCATTGTGTCTTTGGTTCCTCCTACTTGATTCATTGTCTTAACTCTTTTATCCAAGTCGGGTTCAAATCAATTTTTTTATTATTTTTTTTTACTTTTCAATAATTTAATAATGGAGTAACATTTATCATATCATATACATAACAAAAAGTTTTTTAACCCAAATTTTTGAAAAACTTCAATTGTGTTAACCGTTACGATATTTTCAGAACTGGTGAGAATCGAGGTTACGGCCACCATAACGGCCCGTAACGGCCGTTAAGGCCACCGTAACATGCCATTACTCGTAACGACCGTTACGGCTCTGGGAATCGGATAACGGGGCTATAATGGCCTATAACAGTAACGACCATATGAAAATCCGTTACGAGGTCGTAACGACCGTTACGACGATCCATGATACAGAGACATATATATCATATATGTAGATATATAATTTTGTTTCTTTCACGGCCCACCATATATATATATACAGATGAAAGTGTATAATATATATATGTATAAACTGCATATATATATATATATATAAACTGTACATATATATATATATATGTATATGTACCGCAGCTTTTCTCAAATGGTGGTACGGTAGCGACCGGGACAATCGGCGGCATGGGGGTCAGTGTTAGCTGGTAGCTAGCATGGAGGCGCGACTATCTATTTGCAATAGCACCACCAGTGAGGGCTGAACCATTGTTTCCTCCCAACCCACCAGCATAACCCTTAGTTTGGGGACATGGGTCTGAGTCTTGAACTCATATTTGACAGTTTTGGGCTTGACAATCCATTGATAGGCACCATTCTTTGTTCTCATGAACAAGCTTTGTGATCTCATAGTCATACACATAATGAATCTCACTCTCTGTGTACTTAACATTGGGGGTCTAAACCTTGAAGCTCTCAATGAACATCTTTGAATAACAAATGAAAGGAAAATCTTAACAAACTATTTAGAGAGAGAAATAACAAGAAATGCAAACTTTCTCAGTGATTTCTACTGTGTGTGTGCACTTAGAGGGATGAGAGATAAAGTTCTAGAGATAGAGACCCGACTCTGTTGTTTGAAATAAAAAAAATGAAAATCATAATTTTTTATTTCTATTTAAAAATATCACGAGCTTGGATAGACAGAGACTCGTACTGATAACGTGTTATAAAACTATATGTATGTATCTATATCTATTTAATAGATAATTACCCAAATAAGAAATCTAAGAGAGAATTCAGAATACAGAGATAAATGTATCCAAATGTATGAAATTTCATTAACCTGACATCCCTATTTACAAGGAAACTAGGGATACTATTATAAGGTTACAAATAGTAATATTATTACAATTACTATGCAAATAGTAACCTTATATAATTGTAGTGGACTCCGCACTTTATAATTGTAGTGGGACCCACACTATATAATTATATTTATAATATAAAATAGTTTTTTTGTTTGATTTGTATTTTTTAGAACAGTTTTCTGTTTTTTGAAAACTGAAAAAATTTGGTTGATTGAGTTTTAAAATTTCACTTTTCAGAAAACTCATTTTAATTGTTCTCAGAAAACAGTTTTCAGAATTTTCAAGAACAATTTTCACAAATACAAACCAAGCAGGTCATACTGAAAACAGTTTTCAGAAATCTCAGCTATAAAAATGTCCGTTTCAGAACACTCATTTTACTGTTCTCAGAAAACTGTTTTTTATTCTCATAATTCTTGAGAATAATTTTCAAAGATACAAACCAAGTAGGCCTGAAGAAACTTCAATTTTTCATTATTTATATTTAAAATTTTAGATGTGAATTTAATTGAATTATTATCCTAACTTCAAATTATCTATAGGTTGTTATATATCTTAATAATGTAATAAAATACTAAAATTTTGAATTATTTTTATTCTTATAACCCAATTGAACATATTAATTATAATTAAATAATTCATCTATTTATCACAATTTATAAAAATGATTGTTTTTAGATAATTCATTTTTATTATTTTCATAAAACTATTTTATGTTGTCTGAATTCTCGAGAACATTTTTGTCACGCCACGAAATCCCTAGGACATCTAAAACCGAAGCCTAGGAATCTTCAGGTGTGACTTCGCAGAAAAACTAGAAATTTCAACAGAGTGATGTCTGTACGGGGAACAGTTTGGTGGAAAAATAACCTGATAAAAGAGTTGAATAAACAAAAAAAAAAGTATAAAAGTCACCTGACAAATCTAACGAAAATCCGGCAGAGTTCCGTTTATAAATGGAACTCTCGATGGACACAGCCATAATAAAACAATACCCACTTAATAGATGAGAACAAATAAATAACTCTACTTTAGGTCTCCCACCATGTTGAAAGAGTAAGCTAAATTGTATATAGGGAGGAGAATAGATGATTTTATTGTATATTGAAAGAGTGATTACAAGTCATATATATAGTGCTCTCAATGACACAATTAAGGACAACACAAAATCTGCCTTTAATCAAATACTATCATATCCCAGATTTTACTCCTAATCAAATCCCGATTTGACCTTAATCAAGGAATGTCAAATCCTTTTATTAAGGGAAAGATGACTATAAGATCCAATCTCAAATTAGGGAAAGTTGACTACTAATAATCTGTCAACACTCCCCCTCAAGCTGGAGAGTAGATATCAACAACTCCCATCCTGCGACAAATAGAATCCATAGCATGCTTTGGAAGAGCCTTGGTAAAGATATCAGCTAATTGATTCCCAGATGATACATATGAAGTCATAATTTCTTTCGAAGTCACTTTAGAACGAACGAAATGACAGTCCACCTCAATATGTTTAGTTCGTTCATGAAAAGTGGGTTACTGGCAATGAGTTTTTGGGATGAAAAAGTGGGTTACTGCAATGACAATCTACCTCAATATGTTTAGTTCGCTCATGAAATGATAGTCCACCTCAATATGAAGCCCCTTTGGGATGTAGATTATACACAAAACACACACATCCAAACACTTTCGGAGGAAGAATAAATGAGTCTTTATCAGGAAACAACACTTGAAAATGTGATTTTCTTTTAAGGACTCGAGATGGCATCCAATTCAATAGATACGTTGCAGTGAGAACTACATCACCCCAAAAGTGTTTAGGTACATTCATATGAATCATTAAGGCTCGGGCAATAACAAGAATATGACCATTCTTTCTTTTAGCAATCCCATTTTGTTGGGGAGTCTCAACACAAGAGGTTTGATGGATAATACCTCTAGAATCAATGAATTGCTGAAAGAGAGAATCTTTATATTCAAGAGCATTATCAGTTCGAAAAATATGTAATTTCACATTGAACTGATTAGTGATTTTGGCATCAAAAGATTTAAAGACATTAAACACTTGAGAACGCTCTTTAAAAACATATAACCAAGTCAAACGAGAATAGTCATCAATAAATGAAACAAAATAACAGGCACCAGCCAATCCAGTAGTTCGGGAGGGCCCCCAAACATCAGAATGAACAAGTTCAAAAGGGCGCAAACAAGGTTCATCAATCCAAAGTTTAAAAGAAACCCTATGATGCTTGTTAAGTTCACATGTTTCACAATTAAAACTAGGTAAAGAAGGAAACAAACGATAAAGACTCTTAGAGGAAGGATGCCCAAGCTGATAGTGCCAGTGATATGGAGTAGTCGAAGAATGTAATGTAGATGAAATAGGCGAACAAGATTGTTGAAAGTAGTAGAGCCCATCCTTCTCAAAGCCCCCACCAATTGTCATTTTCGTCTTTAGATCCTGAAAGACACAATGAGTGGGATAGAAGGTGACTGAGCAATTTAACGACTTAGTAAGTTTACGAACTGATAACAAATTAAAGGGAAATTGGGGAATATATAAGACAGAAGAGAAGGTTAGACCAAATGTGCTAACGACCAGTTCCTTGGACTTAAGACTTAGTACCATTAGTTATCATGACAAATGACGGAGATGACACACTATAAATATTTGACAAAAGAGATGGGTTACCTGTCATATGATATGAGGCCCATAAATCAATGATCCAGGGTGCACTGAGCGATGAATGAAGACAAGTATTACCTGAATCAACAAAAGTGGCTGAAGAGAGAAACAACACATAGAAGAATTACTGGTAGCAAATGACACTAACATAGAAATATTTTACAGTTTACTACTAATAGTTATTGTTTATTAAAGTTAACTAAGCAATAAGTTTGGGTGGTTAAAAAATTGGGTTATCTGTCGTTATTTTATAAAGCAGTGCGACAGGGGTATTTTTGGGCTACTATGCAAAGGGATGCACTTGCTTTTGTGAGAAAATACGATAAATTTCAAAGGTTTTCTAACATCCCAAGACAACCTCCGGAAGAGCTCACCCCTATGTCAATACCTTGGCCATTTGCTCAATGGGGGATATATTTCATTGGGCCTTTTCCAAAGGGCAAAAGACATACCAAGTTTGTCATAGTAGCAGTGGACTACTTTACAAAATGGGCGGAGGCAGAACCACTAGCCAAAATAAAGGAAGATAATGTTAAAAACTTTGTCTAGAAGTCCATTGTTTGCAGATTTGGAGTTCCTAGGGTGATCATCACTGACAATGCCAAACAGTTTGAAGGAAGTAAGTTTACCAACTTTTGTACCGAACTTGGCATAAAACTCCATTACTCTTCTTCTGGTCATCCTCAAGCTAATGGACAAACAGAAGTGACCAACCGAACAATATTGACAATGCTCAAGACCCGCCTTGATAAGGCGAAAGGTTTATGGCCAAAGCGCTTACCATGAGTTTTATGGGCTTACCGAACAACAATGAAGACTCCTACGGGAGAAACTCCTTTCATCTTAGTCTTTGGAAGTGAGGCGGTCCTACCCGTGGAGACCAAGATTGCTACCTTCAGAACTGAACATTATGACCCAAGCCAGAATACTCTGGAACAACAAGTAAGCGTGGACCTAATTAAAAAGAAAAGAGAGCAAGCTCAGATAAGGACTGTGGCATATCAGTAGGCGATGACAAGATACTACAATTCCCGAGTTAAGCCACGGAGCTTCCGGGTGGGTGATTTGGTACTACACAAAGTCACTTTGGCTACTAAAGAAAAAGGTACCATCAAGTTGGGGGCAAAATGGGAAGGACCCTATCGAGTCATACGGACAAACAGATCAAGGGCATATTGGTTGGAGACACTGGGAGGAAGAGAACTCAAATATCTATGGAATGCTGAACACCTACGAAAGTATTACTAGTAGTTATTTATGTTGACTGACAATCTTCATCTTAAATGGAGAATTCTAATGACTAAAGCCAGGTCATATATTTGATTATACTTTCATTTTGTAAGACGACTAGTTTTTCAATAAAAGAGATATTATTTCTCTGACTTGTTCCTATGTATCATGCTCAACTTGGTTTTCATGATCAAACGACAAGATTTATTATAAAAAGTAAAATATTACTTCTTAAATAAAAGGGACAAAATGAGTGAAGCTAGTAAAAAACTTTTTAAGTCCTTCACTAAAAGGACGGGTTAGATGAAACCTACATAATAAATGAATAACTACTAAGGGAAATAATTATTTTATTATGGAAACTACGAATTCAACAATCTGACACGTCTCCATCCTCAACTGCCTCAACTTCATAATTTGAAAAGTCCAACTATGGGTGATTAGAAATTGTTGCACGAGCTTTGCATGCATCGAATCCCTCACACTATGTCTGTACTTTGAGAATTTGGAGTTTAGTTAACTTCTTGAAATATTCCACAGCAGCTAATTGTGTGTGGGAAAGGTCATTTGATCTCTTGGTTGTAAGTGTTTTTTTTTCCTCTTGGAATGACATTTGAACTGTTGCAAGATGATCTTTTGCTTTCTTGAGCTATTTATCATTCTTAGTAATATTCTCCTTTACTACTACAAAGTCATTCTCGTATCCCTCTTTAAGAGACGTGATTTCTGAATTAAGCCTCTTAATTTCCTGCACGTGGGCTTCTCCGGAAGCAGCCCTAGAAAACAAGTCCATTATAAGAGGAACACCCCTTAACAAAAAATTAATAATAAAAAATTAGATGAATTAAAATACGTACATAAATAATATTATATTCGTCTTTACCATTCCTATCAGATGAAAGTATCTACTCGAGAGTTCCGTATCAGGTACAGATTTTAGTACTGCAAGCTCATCTTTCGGGAGATCTTGATATATGTTATCATAAGTACCCTTAAATTTCTGCAGAGTCCTTTTTCCAAAACTTTGGTAAGGAATTTGAATAGCAGAAACACCGGCCCCACCAAAACCCTTAGGCGATTCTACGAAACTACTAAAGCCCAAACTTGCAGGAGCAAGCTGAACAGAAGAATCTAGGGTAGAACTATTACTCAGATTAACTTCCCCCACTTTTTGCTTTCTGGAGGCTAACTCTGAAAAGGAGATTTTATTCCGAGCTTGATCAATGATCCCTTTGTCAATTGTTTTACCCAGACTCCCTGATGGTAGATTACTGCTCTTTGCCTGAGCAAAAATCCCTTTGTCAATAGACTTGTTCTAACCTCCAAGAAGGAGATTGTTATTTTCCTTATTCATGCCTACAAAGGATAAGAATAATGGTAAAAATAAATAAATAAATAAAAATTCTTGAGAACAGTTTTGTCACGCCCCGAAATCCCTAGGACTTCCAAAACTGAAGCCCAAGAACCTCCATGTGTGACTTCACGGAGAAACTAGAAATTTTGACAGAGTCGCGTTTGTACGGGGAATAGTTTGGTGGAAAAATAACCTGATAAAAGAGTTGAATAAACCAAAAGAGAAGTATAAAAGCCATCTGACAAATCTAATGAAAATCTGGCAAAGTTCCGTTTGTAAATGGAACCCCCGATGGACACTGCCAAGACAAAACAATACCCTGCTAATAGATGAGAACAAAGGAATAACTCTACTTTAGGTCTCCCACCATGTTGAAAGAGTAAGCTAAATTATACATAGGGAGGAGAATATATGATTTTATTGTATATTGAAAGAGTGATTACAAGTCATATATATAGTGCTCTCAATGACACAATTAAGGACAACACAAAATCTGCCTTTAATCAAATACTATCATATCCCAGATTTTACTCTTAATCAAATCCCAGATTTGACCTTAATCAAGGAATGTCAAATCATTTTATTAAGGGAAAGATGACTACTAGATCCAATCTCAAATTAGGCAAAGTTAACTACTAATAATTTGTCAACACCCCCCCTCAAGCTGGAGAGTAGATATCAACAACTCCCATCTTGCAAAAAATAGAATCCATAGCATGCTTTGGAAGAGCCTTGGTAAAGATATCAACTAATTAATTCCCAGATGATACATATGAAGTCATAATTTCTTTCGAAGTCACTTTAGAACGAACGAAATGACAGTCCACCTTAATATATTTAGTTCGCTCATGAAAAATTGGGTTACTGGCAATGAGTCTTAGGTGATTCTGCGAAACTACTAAAGCCCAAGCTTGCAATAGCAAGTTGAACAGAAGAACCTAGGGTAGAACTATTACTCAGATTAACTTCCCCTACTTTTTGCTTTTTGGAGGTTGACTTTGAAAAGGAGATATTATTCCAAGCTTGATCAAGGATCACTTTGTCAATTGTTTTACCCAGACTCCCTGATGGTAGATTACTACTCTTTGCCTGAGCAAGAATCCCTTTGTCGATTGACTTGCTCCAACCTCCAAGAAGGAGATTGTTGTTTTCCTTATTCATGCCTACAAAGGATAGGAATAATGGTAAAATAAATAAATAAAAATAAAATGAATATATATATATATATATTTTTAAAATATGCGTACCTTTTTTGAAAAAAGTAGGACTAAGTCACGGCAACACAAACGATCATGAGCATGTTGCAATGACAGGTCCAAGTCTTGCATCAAGGGATGGACCAGTTGATCCAACAAAATGCGATGATTCTGCAACGGTTGGCTCCCCCTGCCTACCCACCTCCTTACAACGTTATGCCGAATAGATACCAGAATCCCCCTAACTCAGATGACCTAGTCGAGAATCTAGAGGGGAAAGATGGTGATCTCCCAAGGAATAACCTAGAGGCAGAGCAAAGTCATATTGGAGATCGACGCAGAGATCTACTCCCTCCACCTCCACGAAATTCTCGATTTCAAGAAAACATGACAATTTGTGTTGATGAGAATACGGATGAAGTCACTCATGTGGACCAACAGATCCAGGATCTTAGAGCAAAGATAGATGATGTGATGCAGGCAATGATAGAAAAGGGTTCTACTACCATAGAAGATTTGGTCCATAGGACCAATCTGCCATTTGGCCCTGTTGTCATGCAATGCCCTCTTCCGGATAAATTCAAGATGCCCACCATTGGAAGTTTTGATGGAACTGGAGATCCTCTGGACTATTTAGAGACCTTCCAAGTACTTATGCACTTTCATTTTGTACCAGATGCCATTATGTGTCGCGATTTTCCTACAACACTCAAAGGTTCAGCACGAGTGTTGTTCAACAAGCTCAAACCAGGATCCATTATGGCATTTGAGGAGTTGAGCAAGCAATTTGTGGAACATTTCATAGCTATACAGAGGCAAAGGAGGCCAGCCACTTACCTGTTTACGGTGAAGCAACAAAAGGGAGAATCTCTTAGAGATTACATCAGTCGATTCAATACTGAGTTGTTACAAGTGGGGGAGGCAGACGATAAGGTTGCATTGACAGCATTCATGGGAGGCTTACAGACTTTCAGATTCTTTCTCTCATTGGCCAATGAACCTCTTTCCACCATGGCGCAGTTATTGGTCCGAGCCCAGAAGTACATGAATGTTGAAGATGCCATGAATGCTCGAAAATGAAAGGAAGTCGAAGACAAAAAGTCCGATAACAAAAAAATACCAACTCACGGCACCAAGGATAAGAAGGATTTCAAATACAAAAAATCCTTTATTTTCCAGAATGAGGTAACGCCCTGTTATAGAAGTGCTGATAGGTATGCCAACTATACCTCCTTAAACATGCCTATAGATCAAGTCTTTTTGCAAATTCAAGATGATCAGTCCCTGAAATGGCCACAAGTAGGCCCCATGACAAGTATTGCAGGTTTCATCGTGACCATGGGCATAATACAAAGGATTGCATTGACCTCAAGGATCAGATTGAGAATCTGATTCGAAGAGGTCACTTGAAGAGATTTACCACCAAGAATTACAAGGATGTCACAAACCCCTCAATAAGAGTTTCAGATAACCATCCTGCAGAGCAAACACCCGTGGGGGAAATTAGAGTTATCGCTACCGGTTATGTAGGTGGCGGTGAGTCTAGTTCAGCTTGCAAGGCATATGCTATGAGGCTACGAGGATTGTGTGAAGTTTTTGAGGTAGGGGTACCAACTCCATCCTAAAAAATACCACGCCTTGAAGAGCTCGTCATCACGTTTTCAGATGAAGATGCAAGGGGAATTCAACAGCCCCATGATGATCCCTTGGTTGTCACTATGGTGATTGCCAACTATAATATAAGACGCATCTTGATAGATAATGGTAGCTCTGCAGATATCCTATTCCTTGATACCTTTAGCAGAATAGGAATCACCCCTGAAAAGTTGAAACCTACCAGATCGCCACTGGTGGGATTCTTAGGAGACAAGTTGTACCCACTGGGGGCAGTTACCCTTCCAATGACTGCCGAAACCAGGCCACGAAGGATTATAGTGATGGTGGAGTTCTTGATCGTTGATTGTCCATCTACGTACAACGTGATCTTGGGAAGAACCATTTTAAATGCAATGAAGGCGATGACTTCAACCTATCATCTCTTAATGCGTTTTCCAACAAAGCACGGTGTGGATGAACTGAGAAGGGACCAGATCATTGTCAGGGAGTGCTACACTGCATCTCTCAAGCAAAGAAAACAACATGAGACCTTGGTTGTCGGAGAGGTAAAGGAAAAGGAGTAAGATCGAGCTAAACCAACCAAAGACCTAGAAGAAATCAGTTTGAATATGGAAGATCCTGTAAAGAAAGTGAGCACATGGTCTCTCCTTCCCTCCTACCTCATAAATGACCTTATAGAATTCCTCAAACAAAATCAAGACGTCTTTGCTTATACACATCTAATTGTTTTAGATAGGGGATTTATTTTTAATCATGAAAGTGCACTTTAGTCATTTCATTGAGGGTTCTAAAATATCTTCGAAGTATTATAAGGGTATTTATGGTATTTTAGGGTAAAAAAATGCATGATGTGAGCGGAAAAACTCTTGACCAACATTTACTATGATCGGAAGGGGCAAAGTATTATGCCGGAGTTATCTTGGATGGAAGTATCTGGTCACTTTGAAACAAGAGGGGTACCTCGTGTAATATCATTAAACCTCAGGAAAAGTTAATGATATTTTCTCAATTAATATTTAACATATCTATAAATTGTATATCAATTCTAGTTATACATTAAACCGAACTAAATTTGATGAGCCACTAAAACTTTTTCAAAATCATATAATTCATTATGAATTAATATATTTTTATTTATAAGAAACTCACATTTTTATTTTTTGTAGATGCAAAATTACGTAGTTACCTTATTATTCATATTTATCATTTGTATACATTTTATACATCAATTTATTTATTTGTTTATATATTATATACTCTTTTATTTTGGAAGTAACATCTATTACTTCTATCACGATGTATTTTTCTATTTATATTAATTTCTTCTATGTTTCATCAATTTATTTATATTTTTAATTATTTCAAGAGTTACAATTATAAAATTTTCTTTTCTCAATTTATTTGCACTTATTTATTTCAAGAGTTACAACAATTGAATTTCCATCTCTCACTTTAATTTTGACAAATTTTGCAACAAATAATATATTAATGATACACAATTTTTATATCAAAAATTATTTTAAAACTGATTTAATAAGATATTTTAGAGGTTTATCATGCTTTGTGTTTGTATTAAAAAAATATGATTTTTTAAAATTTATTTATTTATTTATCAAGTAAATTTTAGGGCTATTATCAGAAAATCCCCCTATAATTTCCAAATTGTTCAAAAAAATCTCCGTGGTTTGAAAAAAACCCATATGATTTCCAATTTAATCAAATACCCCCCGATCCTATAAGATTACTAAAATACCATCTAAATCTAATTCATTTTATTTATCACAAACACACTTTCAATTTAAATTTTAATTTCAACCCAATTCAACTCTAATTCATTCCATTTATCACAAACTCATTTTCAATTTAAATCTCAATTTCAATTTATAATTATACATATCTCTCTATATATACCCCACCAATTTTTTTGCTTTTAAATGATACAACTAACTATTTTTTTTAAAAACAACCAATTATATATATATACCTAATATGTGCGTATATATCACTATATATACACGTACGTATATATCACTATATATATATATATGTATGTATATATAAGTTATAACAGAGAAACCCCTTCTTCTCGTTCCCTTTTCTCCCAAACCCACCACCCCCAATCCCAGTTCTCGCTGCTCTCCAATTAAACCCACAACCCCCATGATTGTCCACCATTTGCTTGATGAGTATGGTTCTATGCTCCTGTTGTTGTACCATGTTAGGTCACAGTGATGTTTGGTGTTGAAGTCGATGATGAAGCGAAGTGGCGACTCCCTCTCCTAGGGCTTTCTAGGCTCTATTTTGATTTGCCTTTTCATCTTCTGTGGTCCAGGGCTCTTTTAGGATGCTATTTTATTTGGGCATGTTGCCTCTCATTTGTAGATTTTAGATTTTAAAATTTCCTTGTATGTTCCTCTCTCATTCTTCTTCTTTCTTGTGTTATAAAAAACATTTATTTACCCAAAACAAAAAAATTATATACATATAATATATATAACTATATGTAGTGATATATTGAAAGAGATGTATAAATTGAAATTGAGTTTGTGATAAATGGAAGGGATTAAAGTTTTGGAAATAATGAGTGAGAGAAAGTGGGTTTGTGATAAATTTAAGGAATTATAGTTGAAATTGAGATTTAAATTGAAATTGAGTTTGTGATAAATGGAAGGAATTAGAGTTTTGGAGTAAATGAGTGAGAGAAAGTGGGTTTGTGATAAATTTAAGGAATTATAGTTGAAATTGAGATTTAAATTGAAATTGAGTTTGTGATAAATGGAAAGAATTAGAGTTTTAGAGTAAATGAGTGAGAGAAAATGAGTTTGTGATAAATTTAAAGAATTATAGTTGAAATTGAGATTTAAATTGAAATTGAGTTTGTGATAAATGGAAGAAATTAGAGTTTTGGAGCAAATGTGTGAGAGAAAGTAGATTTGTGATAAATGAAAGGAAATATAGTTAAATTTGAGATTTAAATTGAAAGTGAATTTGTGATAAATAGAAAGAATTAGATTTGGATGGTATTTTAATACTATGCAAAAGATGTACATTTCACTAGTATAAATAATTGCAACTATATATATTTCTGAAAAATAATGTATACATATAAAAAAACTCATTAAGTATTGAGTGATAAGTGTTACACATAAAATGCTTTGGAACTAAAACGCGAATATTAGATGAGAAAGTAATATGAAAAAGTTAAAACCCAATAGGAAATAAAATCAAGTACACAGTAGACACATCTAGTAGAAATACATGTATGATCTCCTACTACTACAATCCGATCCGAACACGAAAATATATATGTTACCCTTAGCAAGAGAGTCACCATTAGAAAGCTTGTTTTTTCAAATTCCTTGACATTTTATGTTTGGTTTGTTAAGAGGATAAAATGTATTAAACACTTTTATATTCCTCCAAATCTATCATTTATTAGCCTTTGAAAATTAAAAGATATGAGAAGAAAATATAGTAACATGAGTGACACTTATTACAATGTTTTTATTTTTATTTATTTATTTTTAACTTAATACTTTAAAGGGTTATTTACATTGACACTCCCTAAAGTTTAAGAAAATTACAGCTAGATGTAAAGTTTGGATATTGTGTTTCAATCGCCTCCTGATGTTTGGAAAAGTTAAAAAACACTCCCCTAAGCTAAATACTCGGTCCCCCATTTGACACACAATGCAAGATCATTTTTACCCTTTAACTTTTGTCTTCAACCACACCATCTATAAGTTATCTTTTTTTACTCTTGGTCTTTACTTTGATGAATTAAAATAACTCTTATATAAAACTAATCAGTTGGACTTGCTGTTATATTCACTACAACAAAAATAGCTATTAGGGACTAACTTTTTAGGAACAAAATGAAATTTGTTGCGGAAAACTACAATTTGCAACAAAATTATAATTTGTTCTAAAGAAAAATAAAATTGCAACAAAAATAAGATTTTGTTGCCTAATATGTAACTTTTTGCAACAAAAAACATTTTTGTCCTTGAAGAGCATTTTTTAGGAGACAAACATTAATTTGGTTGCAAAATATTTTCATTTAGTGACAAAAATATTTTTTGTACCAAAAAAAAGACTTTCAGGTACAAAACATTTTGTTGCAAATTAATTTATTTTTAGCAACAAATGATTTTGTCACAGATATTTAATTTTTTGAAACAAAATAGGATTTGTAGTAGATATTTTACTTTTAGCTACAAATTTCTATATTTGTTGCAAAATATTTTCCTTTAGTGACAAAAATATTTTTTTGTGCCAAAAAATTACTTTCAGGTACAAACCATTTTGTTGCAAATTAATTTATTTTTAACAACAAATGATTTTGTTGCAGATATTTAATTTTTTGAAACAAAATTGGATTTGTAGCAGATATTTTTCTTTTAGCTACAAATTTCTATATTTGTTGCCAAAAAGTGTGTTTTTTGCTACAAAAATACAATTTGTTGCAAAATGCTTGCATTTAGCGATAACAGGTTATCTATGCAAAAAAAAAAAAAAACACTTGTAGCAACAAAAATATTGCTGAAAATTATTTGATCTTTAGTGACAAAAGTTTTTGTTGCGGATGTTGAGGTTTTTGTAACAATTTTTCGATTTGTTGCCTAAACTTTAATTTTTAGTAACAAATTTGTATTTTTGTTGTAAAATAGTCCACTTCTTGGAACAAAGTTTTAATTTGTTACAGAATGGTAAATTTTTTAGATTTAAATAACTTATATAGTTTTTTCATCTTTCTTTTCTGTTTCTCAATTTTCAATAAAACATAACTATATATGTACAAGTATAATTAAGCAAACTATAATTAATTTGTAATTTGATCTTATGATTCCAAACATTCATTAATAAGGAAATATAACATTAATTCTTTAATTACAAGTATTGACATATTCGTAAGTATTATCCATTTCATATACAAATTAATTGTAATTAATCTTTAATTTGATCTCATAAAATTTCAAGTTAATAATAATTATAACCCTTTATTCTCACTACTATTAACACATTTACACGATATAAACGTAGTGCTTATAACTTATAATGGATGTGATTGTTATTTTTTTTATTTATAGTAATTGTTCTATTCACATCAATCACATTCAATGATTTATATAGTCTGTGTATGAATTTCTTACTCATTAATGGTGAACAAAGGATCATTACTCTATTAATATATTTGTTATATATATAAACCAATATTATTGTTATTTATAGAAGTTAATAATGATTATAACTTATAATTCTTTAGTTTATCACCAATATTAATGAATCTAGTATATATATACTAGATATTCATCACATTTCATATGATATAAAGATATACTTGTAATTATAACAATAATACATACAATGTGAAATGAACTGAACTATAATACTGAATCCCATCTAAAATTTTATAATTAACAATCCTAATTCTAATTGTATAGGCAATAAATTTTGGACACTTAAACCTAAATGTAATGTGCAATGGACTATAATACTGAATACCATCTAAAATTTTATAATTAACAATCCTAATTCTAATTGTATAGGCGATAAATTTTGGAGACTTAAACCTAAATGTAATGTGCAATGGACTATAATACTGAATACCATCTAAAATTTTATAATTAACAATCCTAATTTTAATTGTATAGGCAATAAATTTTGGACACTTAAACCTAATTGTAATGTGCAATGGACTATAATACTAAATACCATCTAACATTTTATAATTAACAATCCTAATTCTAATTGAATAGGTGATAACTTTCGACGCTTAAACCTAATTGTAATGTGAAATGGACTATCATATTGAATTATATCTAAAACTTTATAATTAACAATCTTAATTCTAATTGTATAGGCGATAACTTTAGACACTAAACCTAATTGTAATGTGATTAAAAGTTATTGTAATTTAATTATAGTTAATACTCCTAATCCTATTTGGATAAAAAAAAAATACTGAATCCATCTACAATTGAACTCTATATAAAATTAAAAAATATATATAAAATTTGATTTTTTTTTTATAAATTTCAAGAACAATATATTAAATTTTTTGAATATATATATTTTTTTCGAATTTTATATATGTTTTTCGAATTATATATATATGAAATAGAGTAACTAAGTTAATTGATGTATTCTACTAAATTATTCATATGATTAATAAGAATGTCACAACACAAATATATAGTTAAACAAATATAAGAACTAGGTCTAATTGAAAATTTGAGCGGCAAAAGTGCTGCCAAAAAATAAAAGCACCAAACCAATGGCCTAATTTACAACTTGGCTCACCAAAATGTTAGTGGGAAAAGTGCCGCTAAAAATAAAATAGCCTTTAAAAAAATAATATTAAATTATATGACTAAGTTTAATGGACCTCCACCACACAATTATATACAAAAGGGTTAGGGTTCATATACAAAATTAAGAAGATCTACTAAGTTATACACCTCTTTCGTCTCTATGTTCGTGCAGTAGGCAAGATAGCTTCACTTCTGTGTATATCTGTATACACATGACATTCTCCATCCATCAAGTACGAATCGAAGAAAGCACGATTCATTTCACGATTCCTATTTGAAGAAATCTACTTCACAATCCACCGATTCTCCATCCATCAGGAACGAATCGTACTAATATTGTCAAAAAATTTACATTTTCATCAGTTAATTTAACAATGGATTAAAATTTTAGGGTTGTAATTTTGGAAAGGGCTTCCTGATTTTGGGGGTATTTCTTTCTCGCTCTCCCCCTCTTGCTCGCATCTCCCTTCCTCCAAGGTTAGCATCTAAGATATAGATTCATTTCAGGATGTGCATATACATACATATATATGTATGTATATTGTTGGGTTGAAACAAGCTCTAATGCAAACACACGCACACAATGGACACCAGATATATAGTGGTTCCCCAAAAATATGGGTACGTCCACTTTGAGAGCTTCACTATCTTCGGTTTAAAACACAAACCGGGTATTGAGGGAGGATACAAGTTTTATCGACTCTACCTCACAACTCTCTCTCTCTCACTTACAAACATCACAGAGAATTACTCTGTGGCTTACTCTCTCGTGTATCACTAACTCTCTCTGTTTTACACTTCCAGTTATATTTATTTCCCACACCCTTATACACTGCTATATATATACACAGATATCATATACAGACAAAACACCATTTGCACAGAAGTCTTCATGCGCATGGGCGGCGCATCCTTTCTTGACTCTTGGTGAAGGCGGTTTGGTTGTATACGGCAGTGGGTTGGTGGCTGCTTTGGTTGATAGTTACATGCACATGGGCTGCTGCATGTGGATGGTGGATGGTGATGCTGTTGAAGACCACCACACATGTATGGAAACCTACAATTCTCCCCCTTCCATACCAATCAGAGGAGAATGTCTTTACCTGATCTCTCCCTCACTGCCAATTTGGGGCTGGTGTTAAACCAGCTTCTTCTTTGCAAACTTCTAGCTTTTCTCTGGACAAGCTCTTGGTCAGCATATCTGATCCATTATCATCTGTGTGAATCTTCTCTAGCTGTAGAAGTTTGTCTTCGAGCACGTCACGGATCCAGTGATACTTGACGTCTATGTGCTTGGACCTTGAGTGGAAGGTTGAATTCTTGCTAAGATGAATAGCACTCTGACTGTCACAGTATATGACATATTTTTTCTGCTCTTGTCCCAATTCTTGAAGAAACTTTTTCATCCACAAGAGCTCTTTGCATCCTTCTGTTACTGCAATGTATTCAGCTTCTGTGGTGGATAAAGCAACACACTTTTGTAATCGGGATTGCCATGAAACTGCTCCCCCTGCAAAAGTGATTAGGTATCCGGATGTGGATTTTCTGGAGTCACTGTCTCCGGCCATGTCTGCGTCTGTGCAACCTTCCAATAAAGGTTCACCACTACCAAAGCATAAACAAATATTGGTAGTTCCTCTAAGATACCTGAGGATCCATTTTACTGCTGCCCAATGGTCCTTTCCAGGATTTGACAGATACCGACTGACAACTCCAACTGCATGAGCAATATCAGGCCTCGTGCATACCATGGCGTACATCAAACTGCCAACTGCTGAATCATAAGGCACTTTCTTCATTTCTGCTTTTTCTGTCTCACTTGAAGGACACTGCTTCATATTCAACTTGAAGTGGCTTGCAAGTGGAGCACTGACTGGTTTTGCTTTGCTCATGTTGAACCTTTCAAGAACTTTGCCGATATACCTTTCTTGAGATAACCAGAGCTTGTGTTTCAGTCTGTCTCGAGAGATCTACATTCCCAAGATTTGTTTTGCCGGTCCCAACTCCTTCATAGCAAATGACTGGCTCAGTTCCTTCTTCAATTTGTTGATCTTGCTGCTGTCATGGCCAACGATCAACATATCATCGACATATAGCAAGAGGATGATAAAATCTCCATCAGGAAATTTCTTGACAAATACACAATGATCTGCGGTGGTCCTGTTGTACCCATTCTGGTCCATGAATGAATCGAACTTTTTGTACCACTGTCTTGGTGCTTGTTTGAGCCCGTAGAGACTCTTCCTCAATCTGCACACAAGATTTTCTTTTCCTCTGGTTCTGAATCCTTCAGGTTGCTCCATGTAGATTTCTTCATCCAGATCACCATGTAAAAATGCGGTCTTTACATCCAGTTGTTCGATCTCTAGGTTCAAGCTGGCTGCCAAGCCAAGAACAACTCGGATGGAGGACATTTTCACTACAGGTGAAAATATTTCTTCAAAATCAATGCCCTTCTTCTGACCGAATCCCTTCACAACCAGTCTTGCCTTGTACCGTGGTTGTGGATTGTTTTCTTCAGACTTCAGTTTGAATACCCATTTGTTCCTGAGAGCTTTCCTTCCCTGCGGTAACTTGAACAAGTCATATGTGTGGTTCTCATGCAGCGATTTCATCTCTTCCTGCATGGCTTTCATCCACTCCGCATTTTTACTGTCTTCAACAGCTTCTTGATAGCTCTCTGGTTCTCCCCCGTCACTAAGCATCACGTACTCTGCGGAGGAATATTTGCGATTCGTTTGTCGCTCTCTGGAAGATCTCCTTGTTTGAGGATCAACCGGATTTTCTTCTGTAACTGGTTCTGGTTCTGCATCATCATCAGCTGGATCTCCTTGAATAACTCCCCCATCATTTTCTGCTCTCGGTGAGGGAACCGGGTCTAGATTAGCTGGTAACTCTTCAGGTGAGTCTGATTTCTTTTGTTTTTCAAGATCTTCAATGGTCTGATCTTCGAAAAATATCACATCTCTGCTTCTGATGACCTTCTTGTTGATAGGATCCCAGAGTCTGTAACCAAACTCTTCATGGTCATATCCCAGGAAGATGCACTGTTTGGCCTTTCCGTCAAGCTTGGATCTTTCATCTCTGGGAATGTGGACAAATGCTCTGCAGCCAAGCACCTTCAAGTGTTTGTAGGAAACATCTTTCCCTCTCCATACTTTCTCTGGGACATCACTGTTTAATGGAACAGAGGGAGATAGGTTGATTAAGTCAACAGTTGTTCTCATTGCTTCACCCCAGAACGGAGTTGACAACTTGGCATTAGATAACATACACCTGATCCTTTCGCAGATGGTTCTGTTCATTCTTTCTTCAAGACCGTTATGTTGAGGAGTTTTCGGCACTGATTTTTCCAGTCTGATGCCGAAGCGTCTGCAATACTCCTCGAATGGTCCTCTGTACTCGCCACCATTGTCTGCACGTACACATTTCAGCCTTTTTCCAGTTTCTCTTTCCACCTTTACATGAAACTCCTTGAACACTTCCAGCACCTGGTCTTTAGTTTTCAAGGCAAAGGTCCATAATTTTCTGGAATGATCATCAATGAATGTGACAAAATAGAGGGCACCTCCATGAGTTCTGGTTTGCATGGTGCAAACATCCGTGTGTACGAGATCTAGAATGTTTGGTCTTCTAGATGGAGGGGAACTGCGGAATGCAACTCTGTGCTGTTTCCCCATGATGCAGTCGACACAGGTGTGTAATGGAGTACCTTTCATTCCAGGTAAGAGTTCTTTTCTGGCAAGGACCTTGAGTCCTTTCTCACTCATATGACCGAGTCTTTTGTGCCATAACTCGGTGGGGATTTCTTTTTCCATTGTATTCACCTCGACTCTGCACAATTTTGCTTGCGTTGTGTAGAGTGAGCTGATCTTCTTTCCTCTAGCCACCACAAGATTGCATTTGGTGAGCTTCCACTTGCCATCACCAAAATGACTGCTGTAGCCTTCATCATCGAGCTTGCCGGTGGAGATCAGGTTGAGACGAATATCTGGAACATGTCTCACATCTTTGAGGAGTAGTTTGCATCCATTGCTGCTTTCCAAAAGAATATCACCTCTGCCGGTAATTTTGGATGCTCCTTGATTTCCCATCTTCATAAGTCCGAAGTCACCACTGGTGTAGGATGTGAACATATCCTTTCTCGAAGTGATGTGACAGGAAGCACCTGAGTCAATAACCCAGGTAGAATCTTCGGATGTGAAGTTGACACACTCATCATCTTGAACGATGACGAGCCCTTCTCCGGCTGTTGCTGTTGCTTCTGAAGTACTTTCTTCACCTCTATTTCTGGTCTGTTGTCCAGACTGTTCGGCTTTTAGCTTCCTGCATTCTCTGATAAAATGGCCTAGCTTGCCACAGTGATGACAAGTTTTGTCTCTTCTGAAATTGGACTTTGATCGCCCACGATGTTGTGGCTGATTGCAATGGTTTCTGCTTTTGCTTCTACCGCGCCATTCTTTTCTTTCTCGTCTTTCAGTGACAAGAGCTTCTGACTCCGGATGATATCATTCTTCCTTTCTTCTTGCTTCCTCGTTCAGCATTCTGTCTTTCGCCATTTCCATATTGATTATTCCGTCTGGAGCTGAGTTGCTTACAGAGACAACTAGCGTATCCCAACTTTTCGGAAGGGAGTGTAATAGAAATACTGCCTGCATCTCATCTTCTATAGTCATTTTCATCGAGTTGAATTGATCCAGCAACCCCTGGAATTCGCTCATGTGTTCTGACACACTTTTGTCGTCTTTGTATTTAAGATTCACCATACGGCTCAAAAGATTTACCTTGTTCTGAGATGTCTTTCGTGCATACATCTTCTCCAGTTTTTGCCAAAGAGCATAAGCATCATTGTCGTTGGCAAAATTTTGGTAAATACTCTTGTCGATCCACTGTCTGATTTGGGCGGCACATTTTCGATTGAGTACCATCCAGTCTCCGTCGGTCATGTCCTTCGGTTTGCCATCAGGTGCATCGTCGGTCCTTTTGATCGGCTTCCACAGATCTTTGATATACAAAAGATCCTCCATCTTTGACTTCCACAACGAATAGTTGGCTGCGGTCAATCTGATCATCGTTCCGGATCCTAAATCGTCCATCGAAACGGAATCTTTAAGCCCTCCTGGCTTGTTTGATATATTCGGAGTGGAATCTCGCGAAATGGAGTGTACTGTTGTGTCCGGAACGGTCGAAAACCTTAAGATCGACTCTGACTGAGCTCAATTCCGACTTCGGATGAGTCCGGAATGGTCAAAACAACGTCGAGGGGCAAAACTGTAATTTTGCAAACTTGGTGATGACGTGGCAGCACCTGGGAGTGACACGTGGCAGGTACACATGGCAAAGTGTCAGTGGTGACACGTGGCAGGTGACGTGGCACAATGGTTGGCTGACACGTGGCAGGACACGTGGCAATGTCTGGCTGTGACACGTGGCACTGCTGACGTCAGTAGTGACGTGTCAGTGAAGATGACGTCAGGGATGACGTGTCAACGCGCGAGGCGCGTGGTGCGCGTGGTCCTCACGCGCGGCGGCTGCTGGAGGCGCGTCCGGCGCGTGGTGCGCGTGGGCCTCACGCGCGCTGGAGGTAGACGACGCGTGAGGCGCGTGACACCGAGGATGTTGACGCACCGGTCTTCAGGCGGCGCGTGGAGGCGCGTGCGGCGGCGGTTGCGGCGGCGGTTGACGGGAAAATCTTCCTTGGGTGATGGGTCGTCCGAAAACAGGTGTGGTATGGTGATTTGATCTCTGGACTGGTGCGAAATAGAGCTTGAAGTTTCGACTGTGTTTGAGCTTTAATGGCTCTGATACCACTTTGTTGGGTCGAAACAAGCTTTAATGCAAACACACGCACACAATGGACACCAGATATATAGTGGTTCCCCAAAAATATGGGTACGTCCACTTTGAGAGCTTCACTATCTTCGGTTTAAAACACAAACCGGGTATTGAGGGAGGATACAAGTTTTATCGACTCTACCTCACAACTCTCTCTCTCTCACTTACAAACATCACAGAGAATTACTCTGTGGCTTACTCTCTCGTGTATCACTAACTCTCTCTGTTTTACACTTCCAGTTATATTTATTTCCCACACCCTTATACACTGCTATATATATACACAGATATCATATACAGACAAAACACCATTTGCACAGAAGTCTTCATGCGCATGGGCGGCGCATCCTTTCTTGACTCTTGGTGAAGGCGGTTTGGTTGTATACAGCAGTGGGTTGGTGGCTGCTTTGGTTGATAGTTACATGCACATGGGCTGCTGCATGTGGATGGTGGATGGTGATGCTGTTGAAGACCACCACACAGGTATGGAAACCTACATATATATGTATTGATTCAATGGTATGGATACTCCATAATCATACCAATTCACAATTTCTACTTGCATCATCGAATTTAGTAATCTGTTTTCATAAAGATTATGTTGATGTATCGAAATGAAATTTGATTATGTTGTGTTCATATTCATATACGCTGTTTTTACTTTCGATGTCTAGTTCATACTAAATCTTGTTAGTTGTTTCTCCTTTCCTTAACAACACCTTATTTATATGTGCATCAAGTCTGTATTGTGTACTTGAAGAATAATCGGGAGATGCTGTCGAATTTTTTTTTAGAATTAAAGAGTAGTATACGAGAAATATCATGCAATGAAGATTATGAATTCACAAATGAGATAGGAAAACAACCGTAGAACAAGAAGTTGATGGCTTCAGGATAACCTATGAATATAAGACTATTTTTTTTTATTTGTTTGGTTTTCTGGTGAAGTAAAAGACTTTTTTGCTTAATTTATATATCTCCTTTATGACTTGTTAAGATATGCTAGGAAAAGCACAATGGATCGAAGTTGTATCCAAAATACAAATAGGAGCTCCTGGGACAAATGGCTTGCAACTCGATTTAGATCACATAAAAGCCATTTGTTACAATTCATTATCAAATGGTATGCTTTTTGTGCTCTTTCAATTGCGTGATACATGAAAACATAAAGGCAAAATTCTGTTTTTATAATTCACTTCAATTGTGTTGATTGATATAGCAAAACCTGGATACTCAAGAAGAACCGGACCTGATGACTGTTAGATATGGTGACTGCTTTCCTTGCAGGGAAAGTTAAACTTAGCCACCAAACTATCTCTATTTGATTAGGATTTTGTTATATTTGGTGACTCCTTTGTTAAGGGGGAATATAACTTAGCCATCAAGCAATCACAGTTATGGTAGGAGATCAATTCTTCATTGGATTGATTGACTTGTCCTCCACTCTAGCCTCTCCTATAAATATAGGTGTAGCCTATTGTATTCGGTGTACCAGGCAGAGAGCCAGAATAGGCCGGCGCCAGAGGGCAGGTACCGGTGTGAGTGAAACACCTAGTGCGAGTAAAGCACATGCGGTGCGCAGAGAGTACATAGAAATAGAGAGAGAGAGTTAGGAATAATATACGTTTATATTATTTCGGTGATACAGACGTGAGTATACACAGTGTGTGTGCGTGTGTGATCTGCGAATCACCCCCTTGTAATCATTTCAGTGATTTTTTTAGTGAAACAGTGCTCTCCGTGGACGTAGGCTTATTTGGCTGAACCACGTATATATTCTTGTGTCGATTATTTGGTGTGTTTGTGTGCGTTTTCTGATTTGCAGGTGTGCACGGCTTCGTACATAGGGTGTGCGAACCCTAACAAGTGGTATCAGAGTCCTAAGTTGGAGCAAATCATGAAACCCGACGATCTGGTCCAGATCTGATTTTTTTGAGTGCCCTAAATCAGAAACCGACCATACCAGGAGCTTTGACTCGACGATACGAAGCCATTAGTGTCAAACACGTCGCCGGAAAGCTCCTCACGCGCCCCCACGCGCCGCCTGAAGTTCCGGCCAGTTTTTTATCTCCGTCGAGCAGCAGTTTCGGTTCGGCGTGATTTTCCGGAGCATCGTTTATCGTAACGAGTCTTATAATATATCTACGAAAATAAAATTCGAAGTCCGACGTTTTGGCGTAAGAATCAGCCCAATCAGAGGAGGGACGCGCCCACACGCACCCCGAGAAGGTACTGACTTCGTGATTAAATTTCTGTCTTTTGTGCTAATTTGTTATGGCCCGTTTGGAGTCGGTTTTGACCCGTTTTGGACGCGGTCAGAGGCGTTCTTAAGGTTTTGAACCGCCCCCGACGCAACCGTATACTCGGTTTTGCACTCCGAATATCTCTAATAGGCTCAGTGGGAGCTATGGGAGAAGAAAAGACAGTAATGATCGACAAGTTTGATGGTACAAACTTTACCTATTGGAAGATGAAAATTGAGGATGTGTTATTCCAGAAAATTTTGTATCAATCGCTAAAAGAGACGAAACCAGATTCGATGAAAGAAGATGAGTGGAATATCCTAGATCGAAAGGCTCTTGGCACGATCATATTGACGTTGGCAAAATCTGTTGCCTTCAATATCAGGAAAGAGAAGACTACAAAGTCTCTCATGGAAGCTATTTCGAATATGTACGAACAGCCGTCTGGAGCAAATACATTACATCTTATCAGCAGATTGACGAATTTGAAGATGTCCGAGAATGGGAATGTTGGTGAACATCTCAGTAAGCTTAATGACATTTATGGGCAGTTGGAATCAATTGAAGTAGTGTTTCAAGACAAGGTGAAATCAGATTTTCTCCTTAATCAATTGCCAGAGAGCTGGAACGCCACAGTGGCTGCAATCAGTAATTCTTCAGGGATAGACCCGTTGAAGTATGATACCGTTGTGAGTATGGTACTCACAGAAGAGGTTAGAAGACAGTCGTCAGACTCTTCAAGCAGTGGCACAATATTGAATGTCGACACCAGAGGCAGAGGTTCGAACAGACAGAAAAGCGGAAACCAAAAGCGTGGCCATTCCAAGTCGAGACGGGGAAGATCACAGTCTCAAGGTCCCAGAAATTCCAAAGCAATCGAATGTTGGAATTGCGGCAAGACTGGTCATTTAAGGAACCAGTGTAGATCCCCGCAGAAGGTAGCGGATGACAAGACAGAGACAAATATTGTCTTAGAAGAAGCAGATGATGCACTGATATGCTCTTTGGAGAGCAAAACAGAGTCTTGGGTTTTGGACTCTGGAGCATCATTCCATGCCACCTTAAGTCGAGAGCTTTTTGAGAGCTATGCACCTGGAAACCTCGGCAAAGTTTATCTAGGTGACGATCAACCTTGCAGTGTTGTTGGCAAGGGTGAAGTACATATCAGACTCAACGGATCGATATGGAAGCTGAGGGAGGTCAGACACAACAAAGGTCACATTGTCTGCACCAGACCAGATATTGCTCATGCAGTGGGAGCTATCAGCATAGTCATGATGACTAAAGTGGGTTTTCAGGCTTGAAGACAGGAATGAGAGCATCGTAATGCACTTATCATTGATGGAGTTGATTGATTGGATGGAAAGTCATCAAGTGGGAGATTGTTAGATATGGTGACTCCTTTCCTTGCAGGGAAAGTTAAACTTAGCCACCAAGCTATCTCTATTTGACTAGGATTTTGTTATATTTGGTGACTCCTTTGTTAAGGGGGAATATAACTTAGCCATTAAGCAATCACAGTTATGGTAGGAAATCAATTCCTAATTGGATTGATTGACTTGTCCTCCACTCTAGCCTCTCCTATAAATATAGGTGTAGCCTATTGTATTCGGTGTACTAGCCAGAGAGCCAGAATAGGCCGGCGCCAGAGGGCTGGTACCGGTGTGAGTGAAACACCTTTTGTGAGTAAAGCACATGCGGTGCGCAGAGAGTACACAGAAATAGAGAGAGAGAGTTAGGAATAATATACGTTTATATTATTTCGTTGATACAAGCGTGAGTATACACAGTGTGTGCGCGTGTGTGATCTGCGAATCACCCCCTTGTAATCCTCTCAGTGATTTTTTAGTGAAACGGTGCTCTCCGTGGACGTAGACTTATTTGGATGAACCACGTATATATTCTTGCGTCGATTATTTGGTGTGTTTGTGTGCGTTTTCTGATTTGCAGGTGTGCACGGCTTCATACATAGGGTGCGCGAACCCTAACAATGACATTATATAAGAAAACCCATTGTAAGGAGGATGGGACATGGGTCAACCAACATTGTCAGGGTCTATATGTAGGAGAATTAATAGGAGTCTCGTCGTCGTAATTAGTAAGTTCACTTCTATATTTTACTACAAAAACTGATTGTTGGCTTTGAAATTTACTTTCGGCAAACAATTCCAAAATTGATGATAACAAACCATTGAAGAGTGTTTGATAATAATGAATTATCGAGTTTATGTTTTCAGCAAAAGACAGGTGAACGGCTCGGAAAACAAACTTGGAAAGGAAACGACTCGGAAAACAAACTCGGAAAGGAATCGACTCGGAAAGCAAGCTAGGAAAAAAAGCTTGAATTAAAGTGAAAAGTCGTGAAAGAAATTGAAGCGCAAATGGAAAATCAAATAATTCAACGGCAAAGGCGTAAGTCGAAGACTCAAGACTTGGGGTAGATAGGTCGGGGAGCGATCATTGTAACAAGGTAATTTTATGTGTCAATTTTATCGTATAAACTCAAGTATAAAATGAACCGAACTTAAATGGAATGAAAAACGCTTTACCGAACTTAAAGGGAAAGAAAAATATTTTTATTAAATGTTTTTCAAGTTGTAGTCGACTAGAATAACCTTGTGTATTTTCTAGTAGTCGACTGAAACAATCAGAAGCTACATGTTTTCAACCATTTCAATATAGTCGACTAAATGAAGCTTTGAGTCGACTAGACTACAAGAAGTAGTCGACTAGAACTCATTCTAGTCGACTAGTGTTAAGTATGCGACCAAAGTCCCACATGGGTTAAAAGTGGGAAAGATCATGGGTATATAAAATGATATACATATCTTAATTGGTGTGAGGCCTTTTGGGGAAGCCCAAGAGCAAATCCGTGCAAGTTAGGCCCAAAGCGGACAATATCACACCATTGTTGAGATATGTGGGGCCCGTAATACCAACAATTGGTATCAGAGCCCAGGTTGCGATTCGTGGTGTTAACCACTCGGAGTGGGCTAGCGTTGTATCGACCAGCGGTGGCGGTGGAGGCCGGTGATGGTCAAGTCGTATGTGGTGGCATCGTATCAACCAGCGAGAGTGGACTGGTAGCCATGTGGAGAATCCTCGAAATGTCGAACGGAAGGTGAGCCCTCAGATTAACTCACGATGGACGGATGGATGATCGTTTGAGGGGGGGCTCGAACCATGAGATGTGGTCATTTGTTCGAGGGGAGGATTGTTAAGTATGCGACCAAAGTCCCACATGGGTTAAAAGTAGGAAGGATCATGGGTATATAAAAGGATGTACATATCTCAATTAGTGTGTGGCCTTTTGGGGAAAACCCAAGAGCAAAACCGTGCTGGCTGGGCCCAAAGCGGACAATATCACACCATTGTTGAGATATGTAGGGCCCGTAATGCCCAACAACTAGTTGGAGCAATGTAGTCGACTAGAACATTAAAGTAGTCGACTAGTTTGAACCTCAAATCCTGCAGTTTTTCAGAAAACAATTTCCATGTTTTGTGCATCATGTTTAATGGATTTCAAACGGCTCTTGACTTCTCTAATTCAATACTCACTCTCATAACCCTAATGTATTGATATATATAGAATGAGATATGTCTATTGAAGGCTAAGAGATTGAAAAACAAAAGAGAAAGAAAAGGAAGAAAAACTCTCAAAATTCTGCAGAAATTTTCTCTACAAAAGCCATTGAAACCAAGCTTTGAAAAGTTGATTTTCTTCAAGTTTCTTTGAAAATCAAAACCTCTAGTATCTCTTCTTATTCTCCAAACATCATTCATTGATTATATCCTTTGAGAATATATTTATAGAGCTATTGAAAAATGACCAAAAACACTTGAGCTTATATTGATTTATCTTCCATAAAAACCTTTGAGTTTTGAGTGTTTTTGTTCTCGAGTGATTTTATTGATTACATACGAATTTGTAATCTCGGATAAGTGAAGTCCACCGATTGTTCAAGAGAGGGTTGTTCTCTTGATTGAGAGACAAGCTCAAGAGTCTTGTGTTGTAAAGGTTTGCCATTCCACCTGTGAAGGAAGGGCCATAGTGAAAAGATCGGAAAAAGTCTCAAGAAGGGGTTCTTGAGCCGAGGAGTAGGAGTTACCGAACCTCGAAAAAATCACGGTGTCAATCTCTCTATCTCTTTCTCTTTACTTGATTAACTTGCATGCTATAATCACTTGAATATCTTGTATGTTATAATTTGTTTTGCAATTAATTGTTAGAGAATTTTAAATTGAATCATCCTTGTTTATTGAGAAATTATTTTTTGGTTATAGCGTGTTCCAATTTCGAAAAGAGTTAGAAATATTTTTGAACATCCCATTCACCCCCCTAGGGTTAATTAGTGACTAACACTGAATTTAATAATGAATCATTGTATCCATGGCATAACTTTTATGATATTGAAAGCATAACAGTTTTGTTTCATTGCAATTTAGTGCGAAAAATTGTGTATGAAATGTACATTATGGTTGGGAAAAATTGTGTATCTAACTACATAGGTAATTTAGAATAAAATTAGAGGATAAAATTAGGGTATAAATGAGTATAACAGGAATAAAATTAGAGGATAAAATTGCAGGAATAAAATTAGAGGATAAAATTGCAGGAATAAAAGAAACAAGAGAACTACCTTTGAGATTCATTGCAGCCTAAAGAATTATGTCATTCCAATCTAAATCTGGCCAGGTCAAGGATGCCTTAGCCACTTGTTGTGGATTTATTTTGGAGTTCTAGTAGCTGAAGTAGCCTGTCTTAGCCAACTCATTTTGGATTGTATTGGAGCTCTAGTATCAGACGTTGGAACGCCTCCTTTTCTGTGTTTGTTTACATTAACTTAATTTTCTACTTTTTTATGTTATAAACTTGCTTCATATATTAAATTTGTAACTAGTTAGCATTTTGTTTACAGTGATTGTATTATTTTGCTTTTACTTTTATCCTACATATCCATACAGATTTAGTTGAAGTTCATTTATCATCTATATCCAGTTTGTTTGTCTTTATTCCATAATTTGTTTTGTCAGTCATGTAATCACATTTACATGTAGTTGTGGCATTATAAGTTTATATGTAGCTCAATTGATCGTTGCTCTTTGTCTTGTTTTCTTCTGTTATTTTTTGTGCAAATTGCATATGGAGCCTTTCGATTAACTACTCCATCCACTATTTGTACTTTATAGAGGTCTTGGAACAACATATTTTGCCTTCTGTTCTATAAGGGATTGATCCTTTTTTCATATAAACATTTGATCATTCCTATGTATACAGATCTCTTTTTTATCCTTCACTGGAAAGATGTACAAATATTTTGATATATAATACAAAATTTTACTTTTGAGGCTGGACAATTTTTGATTGGTGCTTTATGTAATTTGAAAATATAATGTCTACCCAATTTGTATATTTTGATACTAATGACAAAGAAAACTCCATCTTTATAGTAGTACCATTGTCGCAACCGATTAAATTTTGTTGTTAATGACGATCAATACTGGTTGAATTTTGTTGTGAATGCCACATTTTTGGAAACAATTGAATTTTGTCCTACAATATTGTACAATTACCAACAAAAAATATTTTGTTGCAAATTATAGTACAATTAGTAACAAAAATTATTTTGTTGTGAATTAATGTACTTTTGGGGACAAAATTGTTTTACATATGGGAGCATATAAGCAACAAAGTTTTGGAGAAATAGAGACAAATTTTTTTGTTGGTAATTAATATACAATTAGCAACAAAAAAATATTTTGTTGCGAATTAATGTACTTTTAGGGACAAAATTGTTTGTAAATGAGAGTGTATTAAGCAACAAAATTTTGGAGAAACATAGACGAATTTTTTGTTGATAATGATTAAATTTTTTGCGACAAATATTTTTTGTTTCTATAAATGAAACTTTCTGCAACAAATTTTTTTGTGCCAAATAATATTTTGTGTCGCACTTTTGGGGACAACCCAGCAACAATTTTTTTTTGTTACCAAAACATTTTTGCTACAAAATTTCTATGTTTAGCAGCAAAAAGTTGCGTAGCAAAAACCCAAATTTCTTATAGTGATTCATCTGTGCAAAAAACAAACAATAATATGAAATTAATAATTAAGTAATTTAATACTAATTTTTAATCTTTCAACCTTTATTGAGTAAAATACATAATGGTGTCAATTTTATCATGCAACTAAGAAAAAAAAAGTCAAATACAAAAATAACACACAATATTAAATTACATCAGTTACATGCAATTAAACAAAAATAATTCATACACAAAATTGAACTTTTTTTACCATCTAAGGCTTTATATTATTTTATAACATTCATCACTATTGCAATTTTCAGAGGAAAAAATGGAAGAGTTTCTATTAGTTTCATGCATTCATCATCATAGTAAATAAAATATAATATACATAACTAAATCTATACTATTATAAAAGTGTAAGTCCCTAGAATATTTTTATACATTTATTCCATTAAAAAACTAAAACTAAAATTTAATTTAATAAAGACTTTAATACTAAATTCAAAGAACTATCATTAAAGTGCATTAATACATTATATTATTTCAATGCATATATTTTCTTTAAAACACTTGACTCTTTTGATGTTGAATTAAGTATGTTCAATTTATTCACTATAAATTAAGTATATTTTATTTATTCACTATAATTTACTTATATTTATTTGTTGATAATTAACTAAACCCAGTTTACTTTTGTAGCCATAATTATTGCTTGAGGATTTTTGAAGGTAGTATCAGAGTGCATTATCATATTTGATTTATCATAAGTAATTTTATGTGAGATTTGTTTATTAATTTTAGGATCTTAACTTATAGTAATCTAAAGTTAATTATATACATAATTTTATTTTTAGTGAACTTTGCAATTTGGGTTGGAGGAGATCTCATCAGTGATGCAATCTGTTAAAGTTTTTAGATGCTGCATGGAAATTATGTTTGTTTTATCTATTTGTGTTTCAGTTGTTATTCGATGAAGTTTAATCAAAACTAATTTGTTTTATATGAAGTGAATTTGTGAATTTTTATATATAGGATAAATTAAATTAAAATATGATCCATCGTCTCCTTTTAATCATTGCAACACCTGAACAGCAGTTGCTTTTTAATTTGATAACTACTTAAAAAATTAATGCACTTTTTCTTCCAATGAGTAAAAGATATGCACATATATGCATTGATGTTCCCTTGATATACACTAATGGATGTTATGGTGCAGAACACGGAGTTACATCTTTATAAGTAGCCCTATGGCGGTAGTCACGGCACGTGCAAGACTTAGCGCTAATGAAGATGCCGGCTATTCATTTGTCCACTGCAAAGTTAGTGGCACAGGCCCGACCGCTATGTTAGGGAGACCTTGGAAGCCTTTCGCCAAGGTAGCACATGTAAAATAGGAATATGATTTAATTAGAATTAGACTACAAAATAAATATATATAGTTTTTTTTTTACCTATATTAGCCAAAAATTGTAAAATTGGAATATGATTTAATTAGAATTAAACTGAAAACAAATATATATAATTTTTTTTAATCTAAATTAGTACTATTTAAAAAAATTAAAAGATTAACAAAGTGGAGCCCCTTGGGCTGAAGGCCCTAGGCGGCCACCTGGGTCACTTATGCCCAGGGTCGGGCATGATAATTGTAACTCTGGAAATAATTAAAAATAAGATTAATTTCAGTAAACCCCCCTATACTATTCAATTTAATCAACTAACCTCTACTGTGTCCATTTTGCCTCATATACTATTCAATTTCATCAATATGCCCCTCACCTCTCAAAATGCCTAAACTACCCTCAATAGTATAAGGGGGTTTAGTGAATTATTTCGGAAAAAATAATATATACATTTTGCAAAAAAAAAAAAATTTCGAAAAAAAATCATATTTTGTTCCAAAATATGAATTTTTTTTTCGAAAAATATTTTTTTTGTGAAAAAGTATTTATTATATTCCAAAATATGATTTTTTTTTTTGCAAAAAATATATATTATGTTCCAAAATATGATTTTTTTCTGAAAAATAATTTTTTGAGAAACATATATATTATGTTCCAAAATATGATTTTTTTTCCGAAAAATATTTTTTTTGCGAAAAAGTATATATTATGTTCCAAAATATGAATTATTTTCGAAAAATATTTTTTTTGCAAAAAATATATATTATGTTCGAAAATATGAATTTTTTTTCGAAAAATAATTTTTTTGCAAAAAATATATACTATTATGTTTCAAAATATGATCTTTTCCGAAAAATAATGTTTTTGCAAAAAATATATACTATTATGCAAAAAATCATATTTTGGAACATAATATATATTTTTTGCAAAAAAATTAATTTTCGAAAAAAAAATTCATATTTTGGAACATAATATATACTTTTTCGCAAAAAAAATATTTTTCCAAAACATAATCATAATTTGCGTGGGACATATTGATGAAATTGAATAGTATAGGGGGCAAAAATGGACACAGTAGGGGTTAGTTGAATAAATTGGATAGTATAGGGGTGTTTACTGAAATTAACCCTTAAAAATATATAAATAAAGAAATTAAAAACTGAAACATAGAGGAAATTAATAGAAATTGAAAAATGCACCGAGATAGAAAAGTAATAGATGTACTTGTATAATAAAAATAAAGTAAATAATACACAAATAAATAAATAAACTGATGTGCGTGGAAATGTAAGTAATTTTGCAACTAAAAAATATAAAAATGTGATATAATTATAACTTGAAACAAAAAAATATTAATTCATAATGAATTATAGGATTTTGAAAAAGTTATTGCTGGCTTATCAAATTCATTTCAGTTTAATGTATACCGAGTTGTCCCGGAGACACGTCAAACTAGTTCATCTGGCTCAACCCGCCCTGCCCAACTTGCAACTCGGGTTGAGACCAGCTCGAGTCAGGCGGGTAAAACCGTTTTTTTTATTTATAAATTTAAAACTAAAAAGAATGGAAAGAAAAACTAGTGTAATCCTAACCTAAAACAAGAAATTTCTCCATCCATGCATATCTATTATATATATAATCTCGGGTCGGGCAGGTTATCCTTTCCCCTTTTTTTTTTTTTTTACAAATAGAATATTTTGATGAGATTTTGAAACTGAAGATGAAAAAGAAAGAAAATTTTGTTGGGAAAAAAAAAACTTCGCAAAGGAAAAATAAAAGGGAAAATATTATAATTTTGGATGATCTATGTTTGTGTATGATAATATAGATATATATGAAGAAATCAGATCTGTTTTCTCTTTAATTTTATATATCTTTATATATATATATATATGTGTGTGTGTATCTATATGAAAATCAAGATATAGATACACATATATCTTGATAGAGAGAGAGGGAAGGAGAGAACATCCATTACACACAGCAGACAAATTCTATATGTACATGCACTTAGTGGCAAGTCAGCATTCTGTTTTAAGAAGGGCATAATGCAACTATAAAATCAATCAAAAAAATTATTCATCTTCAAATTTGAATAGATATTATAGTTAAATAAAGAAAACTCTATATCATTGATGACGATTACAGTTGCCCTCGACGGTTTTTCATCTTTTGAAAGCGTTGGACGATAGCCTCGTTATCAATGCCCCGAAATATATCTTTTTCAATGTATACAACCAAGTTATCATTAAGAAATTGATCCTCCATCCGTTTTCATAATATTCATAGTAGAAAATGTCAATGTGTCTGTCTACTTGTCAATTTAATTTGATTATAATTTATAGATATAACTCTAACTTAAGTTGATTTGATTATACTGTTATACATATATATGCACGATTTGGGACTCAATGAGAATTGTGAGCTGATGGGTATAAAACCCTAGTATTAACTTAAGGGGCTGAGTTTGTTTGTTTTAATGGACTGAGTTTGTATAAACCTCCAATTCTAATTTATTTGTTTTAATTTTGGGCTTAAACTAACATAACTAGTTTTTTTATTTTTTTGGGCCTAATGTAACAAAAAAATTAGTTTGAGTCTTTGAGGAGGCGCAATTTTAGAATATCAAATATATATGTATATATATTAGGAAAATAAATAAATTTGAGGAGGGGCATGTGCCCCCCCAAGCACATGGTGACTCTGCCACTGCATGCACTTATAGGTATAATTCGGGCTCGGCCTAAACCCACCCGACCCGACCCAATATGAGACAGGTTCAACTTGATTAAGCTCGAATTTAATATTTTTCAGCCCCGGCTCGAGTTGGGCTGGGCTAGTCCGCTCAAGTTGAAGCCCTAGATGGCGCGGTGAGAAGGCAGATGGCTCCTCGGCCGTTGAGATGGCAAAGGGCCACAACAGAATCCTAGATGTACTTTACTCTGCTATGTATATATATTCATTTCCTTTATCCAAGAGAAATACGTAAGTGTGTAATTTGAGCATTTTGGGTAATTAGATTTACATCCACTTCCCTTGAATTTTGTCATTTGGGGCAACAAACCTATATTACACTACCCTTCCAATTTCTATGAAGGACATTTAAAAACATTTCTTTATTCAATATTGTTGTGACTTTAATTGTATATATAATTATATATGCATCTATAGATATGTAAAATCAACCCTATAATGATGGGTTTCATCGGCACGTGGGTCAGTTCACAGCGGCGGCGAGGACGGTGAAGACGAGGCTTGATGCAGGATGGTGAAGACAAGGGTGATTTATTGTTTTTGAAATTGAGGGTTGTTTTGTCTTTTAAAATGTTTATTTTAATAATTTAAGGGATAATATTACTAACCTCCTTGTACTTATATCTAATCACACAGTCTACCCCTAATGTTAGTAAAATACTATATTATCATAAATTTTTTCAAATTATCTCTCTTCATTAACTTAAAAAAATAATAGTCCCACTAAAATCTACAACTATACTACATTATCAAAATCAAAGAGCAAAATAGAAATAGAAAATATAAAAATAAATTGTTGCAAAAACCTAAATGTTGACAAGACTGTAACAATAATCTAAAAAACTTCCATGTACAAATGGTCAAACTTTCTACATGGAAGGGATATAAATGAAATTTACCTTATAAACTGTTACATTGAATATTAAATAAGTATCTTTAAATATTGGTCAGTGGTGTGCAAGAGAAATTGACTTTTTTAGATAATTAGAATAATTTTTTACCTGTAATTCCTGATTTATACTGATGTTTACAATAATATTTTTAAACTTAAGTATTAAAAATTAGTAACATACTCCTATCCGAGATAAATATATTATTCGAAAACAAATTCATATATGCACAAACAATAAATATATCTAGAAATAAAAAAATAGCGACAAACCCACCCCTATTTATCTCACTACAGAACCAGATTCACCCATTACCTCTTTTTCTCTCTACACACCCATATCCACAAAGTATCGAACAAAAAATGTAGCAACCTACACTGTCGACTTCACATTTTTCCAGAATTTCACCATCCGATGCCCTACCCATGACGTCTACTCAGTCACCGAGGTGGGGTTCGCTTTCGTCCCCATCGCCAAGTTAGTAATAGAGTCGTTCCCGTTGAGACCAGCTATAAGCTGCGTGACGACGACGATCGGTGTGGGAGTGGTGGGGGTGGTGGGGCCGACGATGGAAACGAAGTTGAGGATGGCTATGGAGTTTGGTTAGGGTTTTTTTTAGTTCTATTGTTGGAAATCTAAAGGCTAGAAAATGTATTTAGTAATTAAACATTAATTGAATGATTAGATTAAGCCCTCTAGATGTATATTGTAACGATTGAATTTAATTCGTATTAAGTGAATAAAATTATTATTACATTTAACTCTATCATTAGGAGAGATATTCGTTTTAAGTAATATTAATTAATTAATTATTAATCAATTCTAAATCAATGGCAATGTAATTAATGAAAATAACAAATAGTGGTTGAAGAGTCGTTCACTAAATCTGAAGAAAAATTACAGAATAGTTGTCAATAACTTTATTAGTTTTAAATCTTAAAAATTAATATATATATATACTATTTTAAGTCTATGTGCTACGCACGTGGAATCCTGTTAAAAAAAATATAGATTTACAAAAAAAAACTAAACGAAATAAATTGCACACCATAAAAAAACTAAAACAAAAATTCAAAACCAACAAAATACCTTTCATTATCTCTTTCTTGAAACTCATTTGAAATGGATATATAAACCTACAAAATAATGACATAATAATATATGAGATCACAATAACAATAACAAAAGATAAAGTTTAAAAAATTCACTACGTGATGAATACACAAAAGTAATAATAAATTATGACAATAAATTAAAGTTGAAATATATTAAAATATAATAAAAGAATTGCAATCGGGACTAAGAGAGAGTTGTGAGAAATTGAGAATCCTAAGATTTAAATATAGAGATTTCGGGGTATATATAGGGTTACCATTTGGAATCCTATCCAAATAACAATCAAATTCCTTTTCCAAATACCAAACAGATCAATAACTTCTCGATCGACTCTCATATACAATTAAGATTAGGATTGAAGAGTTTGTTTCTGTTCTTATGGAAAAGTTGAAAGATCTTATGAATGTTTTATCTCAGAATGATTCTGAAATAGAAGATGAAAATTTAGATTTTTCTCTTAATCAAATAAATGATTTTGAACAATCCTTGATTTCTTCAAATATCATGAATTTGAACAAAGTCAACTTTTCTAAAAATAAGCATCAGAATGCTGACATTGGTGGTAGTCGTAACTACTACCAAAGATCTACTCCTCAAGATATTCTTTTTGAAGAAGCATATCTTTATGGGCAGGTTTCTTTCAATTCTAAAACTATCTATGAATGGAATATTGATGGCAAGTCTGAATATTCTATTTATGAGATGGTACATCAAATGATGATGTACAGCACTGTCTGTAAAACTGCGGATAATACTGAACAACAAATTGTTGCTTTTATTACATGTGGTTTTACTAGCATTTTGAAAGGCTGGTGGGATAATATCCTCTCTCAAAATCAGAAGAATGAGATTCAAAATGCTGTTAAGATTGTAAAGAATGAGGTTAATCAGGACATGTTTATTACTGATGTTGTTTATACATTAGTTTTAACTATCATTCATCATTTCATTGGTCGTGAGGGTATTAACCATGAGCGTGGCCGTGAAATGTTACAGAATCTTAAATGTCCTTCCCTTACCCATTTTAGATGGTATAAGGATGTCTTCTTAGCTAGAGTTACCCAACGAACTGATGCTAATAGTGAGCATTGGAAAGCTAAGTTCATTGATGGTCTTCCAACTTTCTTTGCTGAAAAGGTTCGGAAGAAATTAAAGGATAAACATAATGGAATGTCTATCCCTTATCATGATTACAATTATGGTGATTTAATTAGTATTGTTATACAAGAAGGTCTCTCCTTGTGTAATGATCTTAAATTAAGACACCAGTTGAAATCTCAACGTCTTTCAGGAAGAAAGGAGTTGAGAGAATTCTGTGACCAATTTGGTTACAATGTCCCACATGAGTATCCTAATAAAAGGAAAGATAAAGTTTCTAAAGATAGAAAATCTTATCGAAGAAAACGTTATACTAAAGGTAAACGTCATAGCACTAATAATAAAGAGTCTAAACCCAGAACAAATTATAAGAACAAGGGTAAAAGTAACTCTAAAGTTAATGCTAAATGTTATAAATGTGGACGTATTGGCCATTATGCTAATAAATGTAAAACCAAGGCTAAATTGGATAGTCTGGAGATTGATCCTGGTCTTAAACTTCAATTAAGTAAATTGTTTCTTAATTCCAGTGATTCTGATCAGAATTCATCAGCTGATTCTGATTCTGACAATGAAATAATGTTATTGTCAACCTCCTCATCTTCCTCTGAAGATGTTCCTCTTTGTACTACTAGTTCTTGTAACTGTGGTACTAATGAGGGATCTTCCAATTATTGGAAGGCTATTGTTGAGATGAATGGTTTAAGTCTTAATGTCTTAACCAGTCAACAACAATCTTTTGTTGATTTATTAGATCAAATAAGTGATCCCCAAATTAAGCTTAAGATGATTGAGTTTTGTTATCAAAATCAAATAAAGGAGGATAAGGATACAATTAAGGTTCCTAATCAACCCTTTACCATGAAAGAGGTTTTCAATAGGTTAGAAGGATCAAATTCCCAGAGACCTGTAAATATTAATGACCTTCGTCAGGAAGTTAATATTTTGAAAACTGAGGTTCAACAGTTGAAAGCTAATCATTCAAAGACTGAGTTAATTATAACCCAATTACAATTAGCTCAAGCTTCCCTTTGTTCTTCTTCTAGACTTGAGTCTGAGGAGAATGTTTCACCACCTAATAATGAGAAGGAAACTGTTAAAGATGATTATTTGTGTCTTCTTGACCAGGTGACTTTTCAAAAATGGTACATTAATGTCAAAATTGTTATTAATGAAGAGTATGTGTTACCTGAATTAATGACACTTGTTGACAGTGGTGCTGATTTGAATTGCATCCAGGAAGGATTAATTCCTACACAGTATTTTGAAAAAACTACCCAAGGACTTTTAAGTGCTAATGGTAGTAAAATGCAAATCAATTATAAGCTTAATAAAGTTTATATTTGTAATGAATGTTTTTGTTTACCAACTACTTTCTTGCTTATTAAAAATATGAGTTTACCAGTTATTCTGGGTACTCCTTTTCTTACATCGTTAATGCCTATTGACAAAATTGATACTACAGGTATTTTCACTACTTTGCAGGGGACTTCAATTGTGTTTAAATTTATAACACAACCCCTTAATAAGAATATTAACTCTCTTAGAGATAATATCTTTTTCAAAGAAAAGCAAATAAATTATTTGCAAAAGGAAATTATGTCCTTGAATATCAATCAAAAGTTGTCAAAATACGACATTCAAAATGGCATACAAACGATTCAGAATCAATTCATTTCTGAAGTTTGTAGTGATATCCCTAATGCTTTATGGGATAGACAGAAACATATCGTTTCTCTTCCTTATGAAGAAAGTTTTGATGAAAGATTTATTCCTACAAAAGCCCGTGCAGGTCAAATGAAAAAAGACTACATGGACTTATGTAAGAAGGAAATACAAAACCTTCTTGATAAGAAATTAATTGTTCCAAGTAATTCTCCTTGGAGTTGTACTGCATTTTATGTTAATAAACATTCTGAAAAGGAAAGAGGTGTTCCCAGATTGGTTATTAACTATAAACCATTAAATGATGTTCTAAAATGGATTAGGTATCCAATTCCAAATAAAAAGGATTTATTGGATAGACTCAATACAACTGTTTTATTTTCAAAATTTGATTTAAAATCTGGCTTTTGGCAAATTCAGGTTAATCCTCAAGACAGATATAAAACTGCTTTTGTTGTACCTTTTGGTCATTATGAATGGAACGTTATGCCTTTTGGGTTAAAAAATGCTCCTTCAGAATTTCAACATGTCATGAATGATATATTCAATCCTTATTCAGATTTTGTGATTATTTATATTGATGATATTCTTGTCTTTTCTAAATCCATTGATCAACATTTCAAACATTTAAGAATTCTTAAGGATGTTTTGAAACGTAGTGGTTTAGTTATTTCTGCTCCTAAAATGAAACTTTTCCAAGAAAAGGTTCGATTTTTAGGTCACAATATTAATCAAGGAAAAATTATTCCAATTGATAGAAGTATTGAATTTGCTTCTAAATTTCCTGATGAAATCACAGATAAAACTCAGCTCCAAAGATTTCTTGGTAGTCTGAATTATATCTCTGATTATTATCAGAATTTTGCTCAGGATAATGCTATTTTGTACCAAAGATTAGGTAAAAATCCTCCTCCTTGGTCCAACCTGCATACTGAGGCTGTTAAAAAGATTAAGATTAAAGCTAAACAATTACCTTGTTTATCTTTAGCTAATGCATCAGTTTCAACAATTTTAGACCATAAAGGATTAGCTAAAGATAAACAAGGTAATTGTTTAGTTATAGATAAAATTAAATATTATAATCTATTTATGATTAGGATTGTTAATTCATACATAAATAAGTGTTGGTTCTTCTAAATAAGTTTTTTTTTTAATTGGAGTTATATAATTCAATTAGATCTTGTGGTTATAATTCAAGTAGAAATTGGATTGAAAAATTACATATGAAATTTTGACTATAAATACTGGAACACCAAAACTTCTTCACACTTTTTAAGTATGTACAAAAAAACATAAAATTTATTTATCAAGTAACCTTTTATCACCTGTAAAAGCATGTATGTTTCACCAGTATAAGTTATTGCAAATATATATTATGAAAAATTACGTATACCTATAAGATGTAATGAAGAAACTCATTAAATATTGAGTAATAAATGTGAAAAATAAAATGCTCTTTGGATCTAAAACTTGAATATTAGATGAGAAAGTAATATGAATTTTTTTAAACCCAATAACAAATAAAATGAAGTTGAAAATAAGTACATGTATCTCTTACTAAATTTCTAAAAAATAATATGTATAATTGGTCCTCTTTCGTTTATTTTCAATGTAATTAAATGACACAAAACTTTATAAAATTATACATTTTCAATAATATTTGAAGTTCCGCAAACTAATAAAAAAATAAATAAAAGGCTCAATTTTGATATCGTGATTGAATCAGATCCGAATGATTAATAGTCATTAGTGATCGGTCCAGGTCGTATGAAAATAAAAGTGTTTAATATAGTGAATTAACACGATCTAGTTTTACCTCTCAATCGCAAGTATGCGAGTAGTATATAGTATAGTTAGGTAGAGAGGGTTATTGAAACACATAAATCAGAGTTGTATTTCAAATAATCACAAATTAGTAAATTAAATTATATTAAAAATAGTTTGATTGGTTTGTTGTTTATAATCTATTAAACATAAAAATAAATAAACAGATAATTATGTTAGTTGAATTCAAGATAAACAAGTCTAGGGTTTTGTTCCAACTCCATCACTAGCCTAATGATATAGTCATTTAATCGTAATATTGCAAGAGGGAGATACAATCCCCAAAGAGATGCAATCGGTCCGATTCACTACAACCTATATTTGAATAAAGTATGATTAATGCATGCATCTATTCTACAACTAATCCTAAAATATTAAATTAAAAGCGTGTTTATATCATCTTCTTTAAGCATGACCTGTGTAAACTTAAGGCTTTATCATGCCAATTAAGAACTATTATGTAGAAATCATTAGTTGTTCAAAATTAATTATAAATTCAATCTAAGACAAGAAGAAAATCAACAAAGAATCTTATTTAGGTAATATGTTTGTTCTCTCATTACATAATCATCATATGAGTGTTTTTTTTTAGCTTTCCTTCTTTGCAAAAAAAAAATTAAAGTTCTACATTACTCGGCTAGGGTTTCCAACAGATACCGACTTAGTCACTCATGTTCTTGGGTTCTTGAGAGGAATATTCTCCCTAGAGAGAGAATTGTCTGTTCTGATCTGATTATCCCCTCATTATCATGGAGTCTTCATATATTTATAAACAAAAGTTCGTGTAATTATGTCATGTTTTTGCATGCACTACAAGATGACTTGGTGTGAAGACTAAGTAATAGCTTGAATTGACCAATCTGTCCTTCATTTGTACTTGCACAACGAACCAGAAAACAACAATCTGTTTGCACATATCCCAATGTCGGCGTGGACGATCGATTGGGAAGCTCACCTATCGTTCAGTGGCATCTGAATTTTCTGCGAATTTACGCTTTAATGACTAGTACCTTACTCTGAATTGAGTGCTTTTATTCTTCTAAGTGTCATAACGGATAAGACATTTTTGCTAAAATTTTGAAATTAACTCATATTTGCATTAAAGCCCCTATAACATGCTTAAACACACTTTAGTTTTGAAAGTAATAATTAAAAATATGGGGATATTACTGTTGTTGACAAACACACTTTAGTTCTTTTTTTTCTTTTCTTTTTTCTCTTGCAAATTCAGATTACTATTCCTTAAGGAGGGGGAAATAATCAAAAGTTAAAAACCCAAATTCAAGTTTCGCGCCATAGCCACGTCTAACCTGGCGCCAATGTGAAAATATACAGACACAGATAAAGCACCTCTTCCAATTATTCTCTATTTCCTCTGCGATATCTATCTATTTAGAATTTTAGACAGATAAATATGGTTGTTCTTTGCAAATATTGGTTTCTCTCTCTCTCTCTATTTAGATATCTATACATACACATTCAAACGGATTTGTATACCAAATTATTATTGTCCAGTTCGGAAATGACCATACATCGACAATGACTCGTCGCAATTAAGTCAAACAGAAGGGTGGCTGTTGAACATAGAGACCACCAAACACCTCCAATGCCTCTCTCCATTTTATAATTTGAGATTATGTTCAAACCCTAAAACCCTAAACCCTAAACATAAACCCTAAAACCCTAAACCCTAAACCCTAAACCTTAAACCCTAAAACCTAAAGCCTAACCCTAAACCTTAAACGCTAAACCCTATACCCTAAATCACTCAAAAGTCTAAAAAACAAAAACCCTTAAAACCCTAAAAAAACACTTAAACCATAAAAAACACAAAAAAATACTAAAAAACCCTAAAGCCTAAAAACCACTAAAAACCCTAAAAATCACTAAAAACCCAAAAAAAAAAAACACTTTAAACACTAAAAACCAGTAAAATCCCTAAAACCCGAAAAAAAACACTTAAACCATAAAAAACACAAAAAACCAAAAAAACCCTAAACCCTAAAAAACCCTAAAAACTACTAAAAAGCACTAAAAACCCAAAAAAAAACACTTAAAACACTAAAAAACTGTAAAATCCCTAAAACCCGAAAAAAACACTTAAAACATAAAAAACCCTAAAAACCACTAAATACCCTAAAAAACCGTAAAAACCCTAAAACCCGAAAAAAAACCACATAAACCATAAAAAATAGAAAAAACCAAAAAAACACTTAAAAAACCCATCAATCGGAAAAACCTAAAAATCAGTAAAAACTCAAAAAAAACCCTTAAAACCCGAAAAAAGCACTTAAACCAAAAAAAACACAAAAAATAAAAAAACACTAAAAACCTAAAAGACACTAAAAACATAGAAAAAAAAAACCAAAAAAACACTTAAAACACTAAAAAACCGTAAAAACCCTAAAACCCGACTAAAACACTTAAACCATAAAAAACAAAAAAACTAAAAAAAAAGCTTAACCCTAAAAAACACTAAAAACCTAAAAAATCACTAAACCCCCCAAAAAAAAACCTAAAAAACACTAAAAAACCGAAAAAACCCGAAAAAACACTTAAACCATAAAAAACCAAAAAAACACTAAACCCAAAAAAACCCTGAAAACCACTAAAAACCTAAAAAACAGTAAAAAACAATATATTTGAGAAAAACCTAAAAAACCCTTAAGACCCTAAAAAACGTAAAAACCAGGAAAAAAAACCTTAGGGTTTAAAAAACCAAAAAAACACTAAACAAAGCCTAAACCCTAAAAACCACTAAAAACCTAAAAAATACTAAAAAACAAATTCTAAAAAAACCCTTAAAACCATAAAAAATCACAAAACCCGAAATAAAACCTAAAAAACCCTTAAACCCTAAAAAACCCAAAAAACACTTAAAACCCTAAAAAACCATAAAACCCTAAAAATCACTAAAAACAGTAAAAACCCAAAAAAAATATTAATAAAAAACCCCTAAAAAACCCAAAACCTTAGAAAACACAAAACACCAAGAAAACACTAAAAAAACCCTAAACCCAAAAAAACCCTAAAAACCGAAAAAATCATAAAAATCGCTAAAAACTATAAGAAAAAAAATAAAAAATAAAAAACCATAAAATCCCTAAAATCCGAAAAAAAATTCCTTAAGGAGGGGGAAATATTAAAAAGTTAAAAACCCAAAATCAAGTTTCGCGCCATAGCAACGTCTAACTTGGCACCAATGTGAAAATATACAGAGACGGATAAAGCACCTCTTCCAATTCATCTCTCTTTCCTCCGCGATATCTATCTATTTAGAATTTTAGATAGATAAATATGGTTGTTCTTTGCAAATATTGGTTGCTCTCTCTCTCTCTCTATTTAGATATCTATACAAACACATTCAAACGGATTTGTATACCAAATTATTATTGTCCAGTTCGGAAATGACCACAGATCGACAATGACTCGTCGCAATTTAGAGAAACAGAGGGGTAGTTGTTGAACACAAAGACCACCAAACACATCCAAAGCCTCTCTCCATTTTATAATATGAGATTATGTTCCAACCCTAAAAATAAATCCTAAATTCTAAAACACTAAAGCCTAAACCCAAAACCCAAAACCCAAAACCCAAATCCTAAACCATAAAACCTAACACCTAAACCGTAACCCTAAACCCTAACCCTAACCCTAACCCTAAACACTAAACCCTAAAACCCTAAAACCTAAAACCCTATACCCTAAGGTTTTAGGGTTTAGGGTTTAGGGTTTTGGGGTTTAGGGTTTGGGGTTTAGGGTTTTGGGTTTAGGGTTTTGGGTTTAGGGTTTAGGGTTTAGGGTTTTAGGGTTTAGGGTTTTGGGTTTAGGGTTTTGGGTTTAGGGTTTTAGGGTTTTGGGTTTTAGGGTTTAGGGTTTAGGGTTTAGGGTTTAGGGTTTAGGGTTTAGGGTTTAGGGTTTAGGGTTTAGGGTTTAGGGTTTAGGGTTTAGGGTTTAGGGTTTAGGGTTTAGGGTTTAGGGTTTAGGGTTTAGGGTTTTAGGGTTTAGGGTTTAGGGTTTAGGGTTTAGGGTTTAGGGTTTAGGGTTTAGGGTTTAGGGTTTAGGGTTTAGGGTTTAGGGTTTAGGGTTTAGGGTTTAGGGTTTAGGGTTTAGGGTTTAGGGTTTAGGGTTTAGGGTTTAGGGTTTAGGGTTTAGGGTTTAGGGTTTAGGGTTTAGGGTTTAGGGTTTAGGGTTTAGGGTTTAGGGTTTAGGGTTTTAGGGTTTAGGGTTTAGGGTTTAGGGTTTAGGGTTTAGGGTTTAGGGTTTAGGGTTTAGGGTTTAGGGTTTAGGGTTTAGGGTTTAGGGTTTAGGGTTTAGGGTTTAGGGTTTAGGGTTTAGGGTTTAGGGTTTAGGGTTTAGGGTTTAGGGTTTAGGGTTTAGGGTTTAGGGTTTAGGGTTTAGGGTTTAGGGTTTAGGGTTTAGGGTTTAGGGTTTAGGGTTTAGGGTTTAGGGTTTAGGGTTTAGGGTTTAGGGTTTAGGGTTTAGGGTTTAGGGTTTAGGGTTTAGGGTTTAGGGTTTAGGGTTTAGGGTTTAGGGTTTAGGGTTTAGGGTTTAGGGTTTAGGGTTTAGGGTTTAGGGTTTAGGGTTTAGGGTTTAGGGTTTAGGGTTTAGGGTTTAGGGTTTAGGGTTTAGGGTTTAGGGTTTAGGGTTTAGGGTTTAGGGTTTAGGGTTTAGGGTTTAGGGTTTAGGGTTTAGGGTTTAGGGTTTAGGGTTTAGGGTTTAGGGTTTAGGGTTTAGGGTTTAGGGTTTAGGGTTTAGGGTTTAGGGTTTAGGGTTTAGGGTTTAGGGTTTAGGGTTTAGGGTTTAGGGTTTAGGGTTTAGGGTTTAGGGTTTAGGGTTTAGGGTTTAGGGTTTAGGGTTTAGGGTTTAGGGTTTAGGGTTTAGGGTTTAGGGTTTAGGGTTTAGGGTTTAGGGTTTAGGGTTTAGGGTTTAGGGTTTAGGGTTTAGGGTTTAGGGTTTAGGGTTTAGGGTTTAGGGTTTAGGGTTTAGGGTTTAGGGTTTAGGGTTTAGGGTTTAGGGTTTAGGGTTTAGGGTTTAGGGTTTAGGGTTTAGGGTTTAGGGTTTAGGGTTTAGGGTTTAGGGTTTAGGGTTTAGGGTTTAGGGTTTAGGGTTTAGGGTTTAGGGTTTAGGGTTTAGGGTTTAGGGTTTAGGGTTTAGGGTTTAGGGTTTAGGGTTTAGGGTTTAGGGTTTAGGGTTTAGGGTTTAGGGTTTAGGGTTTAGGGTTTAGGGTTTAGGGTTTAGGGTTTAGGGTTTAGGGTTTAGGGTTTAGGGTTTAGGGTTTAGGGTTTAGGGTTTAGGGTTTAGGGTTTAGGGTTTAGGGTTTAGGGTTTAGGGTTTAGGGTTTAGGGTTTAGGGTTTAGGGTTTAGGGTTTAGGGTTTAGGGTTTAGGGTTTAGGGTTTAGGGTTTAGGGTTTAGGGTTTAGGGTTTAGGGTTTAGGGTTTAGGGTTTAGGGTTTAGGGTTTAGGGTTTAGGGTTTAGGGTTTAGGGTTTAGGGTTTAGGGTTTAGGGTTTAGGGTTTAGGGTTTAGGGTTTAGGGTTTAGGGTTTAGGGTTTAGGGTTTAGGGTTTAGGGTTTAGGGTTTAGGGTTTAGGGTTTAGGGTTTAGGGTTTAGGGTTTAGGGTTTAGGGTTTAGGGTTTAGGGTTTAGGGTTTAGGGTTTAGGGTTTAGGGTTTAGGGTTTAGGGTTTAGGGTTTAGGGTTTAGGGTTTAGGGTTTAGGGTTTAGGGTTTAGGGTTTAGGGTTTAGGGTTTAGGGTTTAGGGTTTAGGGTTTAGGGTTTAGGGTTTAGGGTTTAGGGTTTAGGGTTTAGGGTTTAGGGTTTAGGGTTTAGGGTTTAGGGTTTAGGGTTTAGGGTTTAGGGTTTAGGGTTTAGGGTTTAGGGTTTAGGGTTTAGGGTTTAGGGTTTAGGGTTTAGGGTTTAGGGTTTAGGGTTTAGGGTTTAGGGTTTAGGGTTTAGGGTTTAGGGTTTAGGGTTTAGGGTTTAGGGTTTAGGGTTTAGGGTTTAGGGTTTAGGGTTTAGGGTTTAGGGTTTAGGGTTTAGGGTTTAGGGTTTAGGGTTTAGGGTTTAGGGTTTAGGGTTTAGGGTTTAGGGTTTAGGGTTTAGGGTTTAGGGTTTAGGGTTTAGGGTTTAGGGTTTAGGGTTTAGGGTTTAGGGTTTAGGGTTTAGGGTTTAGGGTTTAGGGTTTAGGGTTTAGGGTTTAGGGTTTAGGGTTTAGGGTTTAGGGTTTAGGGTTTAGGGTTTAGGGTTTAGGGTTTAGGGTTTAGGGTTTAGGGTTTAGGGTTTAGGGTTTAGGGTTTAGGGTTTAGGGTTTAGGGTTTAGGGTTTAGGGTTTAGGGTTTAGGGTTTAGGGTTTAGGGTTTAGGGTTTAGGGTTTAGGGTTTAGGGTTTAGGGTTTAGGGTTTAGGGTTTAGGGTTTAGGGTTTAGGGTTTAGGGTTTAGGGTTTAGGGTTTAGGGTTTAGGGTTTAGGGTTTAGGGTTTAGGGTTTAGGGTTTAGGGTTTAGGGTTTAGGGTTTAGGGTTTAGGGTTTAGGGTTTAGGGTTTAGGGTTTAGGGTTTAGGGTTTAGGGTTTAGGGTTTAGGGTTTAGGGTTTAGGGTTTAGGGTTTAGGGTTTAGGGTTTAGGGTTTAGGGTTTAGGGTTTAGGGTTTAGGGTTTAGGGTTTAGGGTTTAGGGTTTAGGGTTTAGGGTTTAGGGTTTAGGGTTTAGGGTTTAGGGTTTAGGGTTTAGGGTTTAGGGTTTAGGGTTTAGGGTTTAGGGTTTAGGGTTTAGGGTTTAGGGTTTAGGGTTTAGGGTTTAGGGTTTAGGGTTTAGGGTTTAGGGTTTAGGGTTTAGGGTTTAGGGTTTAGGGTTTAGGGTTTAGGGTTTAGGGTTTAGGGTTTAGGGTTTAGGGTTTAGGGTTTAGGGTTTAGGGTTTAGGGTTTAGGGTTTAGGGTTTAGGGTTTAGGGTTTAGGGTTTAGGGTTTAGGGTTTAGGGTTTAGGGTTTAGGGTTTAGGGTTTAGGGTTTAGGGTTTAGGGTTTAGGGTTTAGGGTTTAGGGTTTAGGGTTTAGGGTTTAGGGTTTAGGGTTTAGGGTTTAGGGTTTAGGGTTTAGGGTTTAGGGTTTAGGGTTTAGGGTTTAGGGTTTAGGGTTTAGGGTTTAGGGTTTAGGGTTTAGGGTTTAGGGTTTAGGGTTTAGGGTTTAGGGTTTAGGGTTTAGGGTTTAGGGTTTAGGGTTTAGGGTTTAGGGTTTAGGGTTTAGGGTTTAGGGTTTAGGGTTTAGGGTTTAGGGTTTAGGGTTTAGGGTTTAGGGTTTAGGGTTTAGGGTTTAGGGTTTAGGGTTTAGGGTTTAGGGTTTAGGGTTTAGGGTTTAGGGTTTAGGGTTTAGGGTTTAGGGTTTAGGGTTTAGGGTTTAGGGTTTAGGGTTTAGGGTTTAGGGTTTAGGGTTTAGGGTTTAGGGTTTAGGGTTTAGGGTTTAGGGTTTAGGGTTTAGGGTTTAGGGTTTAGGGTTTAGGGTTTAGGGTTTAGGGTTTAGGGTTTAGGGTTTAGGGTTTAGGGTTTAGGGTTTAGGGTTTAGGGTTTAGGGTTTAGGGTTTAGGGTTTAGGGTTTAGGGTTTAGGGTTTAGGGTTTAGGGTTTAGGGTTTAGGGTTTAGGGTTTAGGGTTTAGGGTTTAGGGTTTAGGGTTTAGGGTTTAGGGTTTAGGGTTTAGGGTTTAGGGTTTAGGGTTTAGGGTTTAGGGTTTAGGGTTTAGGGTTTAGGGTTTAGGGTTTAGGGTTTAGGGTTTAGGGTTTAGGGTTTAGGGTTTAGGGTTTAGGGTTTAGGGTTTAGGGTTTAGGGTTTAGGGTTTAGGGTTTAGGGTTTAGGGTTTAGGGTTTAGGGTTTAGGGTTTAGGGTTTAGGGTTTAGGGTTTAGGGTTTAGGGTTTAGGGTTTAGGGTTTAGGGTTTAGGGTTTAGGGTTTAGGGTTTAGGGTTTAGGGTTTAGGGTTTAGGGTTTAGGGTTTAGGGTTTAGGGTTTAGGGTTTAGGGTTTAGGGTTTAGGGTTTAGGGTTTAGGGTTTAGGGTTTAGGGTTTAGGGTTTAGGGTTTAGGGTTTAGGGTTTAGGGTTTAGGGTTTAGGGTTTAGGGTTTAGGGTTTAGGGTTTAGGGTTTAGGGTTTAGGGTTTAGGGTTTAGGGTTTAGGGTTTAGGGTTTAGGGTTTAGGGTTTAGGGTTTAGGGTTTAGGGTTTAGGGTTTAGGGTTTAGGGTTTAGGGTTTAGGGTTTAGGGTTTAGGGTTTAGGGTTTAGGGTTTAGGGTTTAGGGTTTAGGGTTTAGGGTTTAGGGTTTAGGGTTTAGGGTTTAGGGTTTAGGGTTTAGGGTTTAGGGTTTAGGGTTTAGGGTTTAGGGTTTAGGGTTTAGGGTTTAGGGTTTAGGGTTTAGGGTTTAGGGTTTAGGGTTTAGGGTTTAGGGTTTAGGGTTTAGGGTTTAGGGTTTAGGGTTTAGGGTTTAGGGTTTAGGGTTTAGGGTTTAGGGTTTAGGGTTTAGGGTTTAGGGTTTAGGGTTTAGGGTTTAGGGTTTAGGGTTTAGGGTTTAGGGTTTAGGGTTTAGGGTTTAGGGTTTAGGGTTTAGGGTTTAGGGTTTAGGGTTTAGGGTTTAGGGTTTAGGGTTTAGGGTTTAGGGTTTAGGGTTTAGGGTTTAGGGTTTAGGGTTTAGGGTTTAGGGTTTAGGGTTTAGGGTTTAGGGTTTAGGGTTTAGGGTTTAGGGTTTAGGGTTTAGGGTTTAGGGTTTAGGGTTTAGGGTTTAGGGTTTAGGGTTTAGGGTTTAGGGTTTAGGGTTTAGGGTTTAGGGTTTAGGGTTTAGGGTTTAGGGTTTAGGGTTTAGGGTTTAGGGTTTAGGGTTTAGGGTTTAGGGTTTAGGGTTTAGGGTTTAGGGTTTAGGGTTTAGGGTTTAGGGTTTAGGGTTTAGGGTTTAGGGTTTAGGGTTTAGGGTTTAGGGTTTAGGGTTTAGGGTTTAGGGTTTAGGGTTTAGGGTTTAGGGTTTAGGGTTTAGGGTTTAGGGTTTAGGGTTTAGGGTTTAGGGTTTAGGGTTTAGGGTTTAGGGTTTAGGGTTTAGGGTTTAGGGTTTAGGGTTTAGGGTTTAGGGTTTAGGGTTTAGGGTTTAGGGTTTAGGGTTTAGGGTTTAGGGTTTAGGGTTTAGGGTTTAGGGTTTAGGGTTTAGGGTTTAGGGTTTAGGGTTTAGGGTTTAGGGTTTAGGGTTTAGGGTTTAGGGTTTAGGGTTTAGGGTTTAGGGTTTAGGGTTTAGGGTTTAGGGTTTAGGGTTTAGGGTTTAGGGTTTAGGGTTTAGGGTTTAGGGTTTAGGGTTTAGGGTTTAGGGTTTAGGGTTTAGGGTTTAGGGTTTAGGGTTTAGGGTTTAGGGTTTAGGGTTTAGGGTTTAGGGTTTAGGGTTTAGGGTTTAGGGTTTAGGGTTTAGGGTTTAGGGTTTAGGGTTTAGGGTTTAGGGTTTAGGGTTTAGGGTTTAGGGTTTAGGGTTTAGGGTTTAGGGTTTAGGGTTTAGGGTTTAGGGTTTAGGGTTTAGGGTTTAGGGTTTAGGGTTTAGGGTTTAGGGTTTAGGGTTTAGGGTTTAGGGTTTAGGGTTTAGGGTTTAGGGTTTAGGGTTTAGGGTTTAGGGTTTAGGGTTTAGGGTTTAGGGTTTAGGGTTTAGGGTTTAGGGTTTAGGGTTTAGGGTTTAGGGTTTAGGGTTTAGGGTTTAGGGTTTAGGGTTTAGGGTTTAGGGTTTAGGGTTTAGGGTTTAGGGTTTAGGGTTTAGGGTTTAGGGTTTAGGGTTTAGGGTTTAGGGTTTAGGGTTTAGGGTTTAGGGTTTAGGGTTTAGGGTTTAGGGTTTAGGGTTTAGGGTTTAGGGTTTAGGGTTTAGGGTTTAGGGTTTAGGGTTTAGGGTTTAGGGTTTAGGGTTTAGGGTTTAGGGTTTAGGGTTTAGGGTTTAGGGTTTAGGGTTTAGGGTTTAGGGTTTAGGGTTTAGGGTTTAGGGTTTAGGGTTTAGGGTTTAGGGTTTAGGGTTTAGGGTTTAGGGTTTAGGGTTTAGGGTTTAGGGTTTAGGGTTTAGGGTTTAGGGTTTAGGGTTTAGGGTTTAGGGTTTAGGGTTTAGGGTTTAGGGTTTAGGGTTTAGGGTTTAGGGTTTAGGGTTTAGGGTTTAGGGTTTAGGGTTTAGGGTTTAGGGTTTAGGGTTTAGGGTTTAGGGTTTAGGGTTTAGGGTTTAGGGTTTAGGGTTTAGGGTTTAGGGTTTAGGGTTTAGGGTTTAGGGTTTAGGGTTTAGGGTTTAGGGTTTAGGGTTTAGGGTTTAGGGTTTAGGGTTTAGGGTTTAGGGTTTAGGGTTTAGGGTTTAGGGTTTAGGGTTTAGGGTTTAGGGTTTAGGGTTTAGGGTTTAGGGTTTAGGGTTTAGGGTTTAGGGTTTAGGGTTTAGGGTTTAGGGTTTAGGGTTTAGGGTTTAGGGTTTAGGGTTTAGGGTTTAGGGTTTAGGGTTTAGGGTTTAGGGTTTAGGGTTTAGGGTTTAGGGTTTAGGGTTTAGGGTTTAGGGTTTAGGGTTTAGGGTTTAGGGTTTAGGGTTTAGGGTTTAGGGTTTAGGGTTTAGGGTTTAGGGTTTAGGGTTTAGGGTTTAGGGTTTAGGGTTTAGGGTTTAGGGTTTAGGGTTTAGGGTTTAGGGTTTAGGGTTTAGGGTTTAGGGTTTAGGGTTTAGGGTTTAGGGTTTAGGGTTTAGGGTTTAGGGTTTAGGGTTTAGGGTTTAGGGTTTAGGGTTTAGGGTTTAGGGTTTAGGGTTTAGGGTTTAGGGTTTAGGGTTTAGGGTTTAGGGTTTAGGGTTTAGGGTTTAGGGTTTAGGGTTTAGGGTTTAGGGTTTAGGGTTTAGGGTTTAGGGTTTAGGGTTTAGGGTTTAGGGTTTAGGGTTTAGGGTTTAGGGTTTAGGGTTTAGGGTTTAGGGTTTAGGGTTTAGGGTTTAGGGTTTAGGGTTTAGGGTTTAGGGTTTAGGGTTTAGGGTTTAGGGTTTAGGGTTTAGGGTTTAGGGTTTAGGGTTTAGGGTTTAGGGTTTAGGGTTTAGGGTTTAGGGTTTAGGGTTTAGGGTTTAGGGTTTAGGGTTTAGGGTTTAGGGTTTAGGGTTTAGGGTTTAGGGTTTAGGGTTTAGGGTTTAGGGTTTAGGGTTTAGGGTTTAGGGTTTAGGGTTTAGGGTTTAGGGTTTAGGGTTTAGGGTTTAGGGTTTAGGGTTTAGGGTTTAGGGTTTAGGGTTTAGGGTTTAGGGTTTAGGGTTTAGGGTTTAGGGTTTAGGGTTTAGGGTTTAGGGTTTAGGGTTTAGGGTTTAGGGTTTAGGGTTTAGGGTTTAGGGTTTAGGGTTTAGGGTTTAGGGTTTAGGGTTTAGGGTTTAGGGTTTAGGGTTTAGGGTTTAGGGTTTAGGGTTTAGGGTTTAGGGTTTAGGGTTTAGGGTTTAGGGTTTAGGGTTTAGGGTTTAGGGTTTAGGGTTTAGGGTTTAGGGTTTAGGGTTTAGGGTTTAGGGTTTAGGGTTTAGGGTTTAGGGTTTAGGGTTTAGGGTTTAGGGTTTAGGGTTTAGGGTTTAGGGTTTAGGGTTTAGGGTTTAGGGTTTAGGGTTTAGGGTTTAGGGTTTAGGGTTTAGGGTTTAGGGTTTAGGGTTTAGGGTTTAGGGTTTAGGGTTTAGGGTTTAGGGTTTAGGGTTTAGGGTTTAGGGTTTAGGGTTTAGGGTTTAGGGTTTAGGGTTTAGGGTTTAGGGTTTAGGGTTTAGGGTTTAGGGTTTAGGGTTTAGGGTTTAGGGTTTAGGGTTTAGGGTTTAGGGTTTAGGGTTTAGGGTTTAGGGTTTAGGGTTTAGGGTTTAGGGTTTAGGGTTTAGGGTTTAGGGTTTAGGGTTTAGGGTTTAGGGTTTAGGGTTTAGGGTTTAGGGTTTAGGGTTTAGGGTTTAGGGTTTAGGGTTTAGGGTTTAGGGTTTAGGGTTTAGGGTTTAGGGTTTAGGGTTTAGGGTTTAGGGTTTAGGGTTTAGG
>OY998242.1:5000-7500 GCA_963922005.1 Cornus suecica
CTAAACCCTAAACCCTAAACCCTAAACCCTAAACCCTAAACCCTAAACCCTAAACCCTAAACCCTAAACCCTAAACCCTAAACCCTAAACCCTAAACCCTAAACCCTAAACCCTAAACCCTAAACCCTAAACCCTAAACCCTAAACCCTAAACCCTAAACCCTAAACCCTAAACCCTAAACCCTAAACCCTAAACCCTAAACCCTAAACCCTAAACCCTAAACCCTAAACCCTAAACCCTAAACCCTAAACCCTAAACCCTAAACCCTAAACCCTAAACCCTAAACCCTAAACCCTAAACCCTAAACCCTAAACCCTAAACCCTAAACCCTAAACCCTAAACCCTAAACCCTAAACCCTAAACCCTAAACCCTAAACCCTAAACCCTAAACCCTAAACCCTAAACCCTAAACCCTAAACCCTAAACCCTAAACCCTAAACCCTAAACCCTAAACCCTAAACCCTAAACCCTAAACCCTAAACCCTAAACCCTAAACCCTAAACCCTAAACCCTAAACCCTAAACCCTAAACCCTAAACCCTAAACCCTAAACCCTAAACCCTAAACCCTAAACCCTAAACCCTAAACCCTAAACCCTAAACCCTAAACCCTAAACCCTAAACCCTAAACCCTAAACCCTAAACCCTAAACCCTAAACCCTAAACCCTAAACCCTAAACCCTAAACCCTAAACCCTAAACCCTAAACCCTAAACCCTAAACCCTAAACCCTAAACCCTAAACCCTAAACCCTAAACCCTAAACCCTAAACCCTAAACCCTAAACCCTAAACCCTAAACCCTAAACCCTAAACCCTAAACCCTAAACCCTAAACCCTAAACCCTAAACCCTAAACCCTAAACCCTAAACCCTAAACCCTAAACCCTAAACCCTAAACCCTAAACCCTAAACCCTAAACCCTAAACCCTAAACCCTAAACCCTAAACCCTAAACCCTAAACCCTAAACCCTAAACCCTAAACCCTAAACCCTAAACCCTAAACCCTAAACCCTAAACCCTAAACCCTAAACCCTAAACCCTAAACCCTAAACCCTAAACCCTAAACCCTAAACCCTAAACCCTAAACCCTAAACCCTAAACCCTAAACCCTAAACCCTAAACCCTAAACCCTAAACCCTAAACCCTAAACCCTAAACCCTAAACCCTAAACCCTAAACCCTAAACCCTAAACCCTAAACCCTAAACCCTAAACCCTAAACCCTAAACCCTAAACCCTAAACCCTAAACCCTAAACCCTAAACCCTAAACCCTAAACCCTAAACCCTAAACCCTAAACCCTAAACCCTAAACCCTAAACCCTAAACCCTAAACCCTAAACCCTAAACCCTAAACCCTAAACCCTAAACCCTAAACCCTAAACCCTAAACCCTAAACCCTAAACCCTAAACCCTAAACCCTAAACCCTAAACCCTAAACCCTAAACCCTAAACCCTAAACCCTAAACCCTAAACCCTAAACCCTAAACCCTAAACCCTAAACCCTAAACCCTAAACCCTAAACCCTAAACCCTAAACCCTAAACCCTAAACCCTAAACCCTAAACCCTAAACCCTAAACCCTAAACCCTAAACCCTAAACCCTAAACCCTAAACCCTAAACCCTAAACCCTAAACCCTAAACCCTAAACCCTAAACCCTAAACCCTAAACCCTAAACCCTAAACCCTAAACCCTAAACCCTAAACCCTAAACCCTAAACCCTAAACCCTAAACCCTAAACCCTAAACCCTAAACCCTAAACCCTAAACCCTAAACCCTAAACCCTAAACCCTAAACCCTAAACCCTAAACCCTAAACCCTAAACCCTAAACCCTAAACCCTAAACCCTAAACCCTAAACCCTAAACCCTAAACCCTAAACCCTAAACCCTAAACCCTAAACCCTAAACCCTAAACCCTAAACCCTAAACCCTAAACCCTAAACCCTAAACCCTAAACCCTAAACCCTAAACCCTAAACCCTAAACCCTAAACCCTAAACCCTAAACCCTAAACCCTAAACCCTAAACCCTAAACCCTAAACCCTAAACCCTAAACCCTAAACCCTAAACCCTAAACCCTAAACCCTAAACCCTAAACCCTAAACCCTAAACCCTAAACCCTAAACCCTAAACCCTAAACCCTAAACCCTAAACCCTAAACCCTAAACCCTAAACCCTAAACCCTAAACCCTAAACCCTAAACCCTAAACCCTAAACCCTAAACCCTAAACCCTAAACCCTAAACCCTAAACCCTAAACCCTAAACCCTAAACCCTAAACCCTAAACCCTAAACCCTAAACCCTAAACCCTAAACCCTAAACCCTAAACCCTAAACCCTAAACCCTAAACCCTAAACCCTAAACCCTAAACCCTAAACCCTAAACCCTAAACCCTAAACCCTAAACCCTAAACCCTAAACCCTAAACCCTAAACCCTAAACCCTAAACCCTAAACCCTAAACCCTAAACCCTAAACCCTAAACCCTAAACCCTAAACCCTAAACCC